>JAGPNK010000048.1:0-50786 GCA_020746835.1 Stachybotrys elegans | reverse complement strand
TCCAGATGTTCCTTGGCATATTCTGCGACTGACTCCTCTGGCTCCCACGAACGCTGCGTCGATCCGATCCACGCGACGTGCAGCTCGACCTCGTTTGTGTCCCGGATAATCCGATGCTTCTCAATACGAAGGATATGCCACATGTCGGGATCCTTCAGCACGGAGGACCGGCCGCCCTTGAATGTGCGCCAGTACCGGAAGAGAACGTCAGGCGCGTCTTCTTGCACACTGGATTCGGGTTCCCAGGTGAAGTCGCCAGCAGGATCGTCGCTCTTCCAGGAGACTCGAACGTCAAGGAGGGTGGGATCATCAGCGTCGTGGCGATAACCAACAATTTTATCAATCTCGAATTTACTCAGGATGTTGCTTGTATCTACGCTGTCAGGCTTCGCCGCCACGGATTTGCTTCCCGGCGCGGCTCCCGCAACGTCCAACTTGGTTACGCGCTGCTGACGCGACGGGGGTGATGGCTTGGCCTCAGTTGGCTTGATGGCCTTTTGCGCGGGTGTGAGAACCTGCTTGGGTCGAGTGGAAGACTTCGCGGGTACAGAGGAGGTCCCTAACCCATTGCTGGAGGACACGCTACAGTCCGTGAAGGTAGGTGAGTTCGAGGCGGCCTCCCTTGCTCGCAAGTCAGCAGCCCTTGGGAGGCCTTTTGGTTGGTTGTTGAGCTTCACGGCCGTGTCTTCCACCTCATCAATCGACCGCCTACGGCTCGCGACCGGGACGCTACTTGGGCTTGCCGAGCCCAAAGGACCCCTTCCTGTGAGCGCGCCGACAATCCTGCTCCCGATAGCCCCAAGTAGGGTTGGACTTGATATGCTGGGGGTGACTGTCCCTTCGGTTACAACACCGGGACCCTCCGCGACGGGGCTGTCAGGTCCGGCGGTTGGGGAATCTATTTGGGCCATGGGCGCCAATAGCGTTTGGATCGCGATTTTGCCTGGCGGGCTAGGCGAGGTGGACGAGCCATCACGGCCGATTCGGATATTTGGGCTGAACAGACCCCGTTGGGGTAGGCTGTTGTTGGGCACATTCGCCATATTTGGCAGCCGGCTACGAGGGGAGTATGCGAAGGCTGGTGTGAGTCAAAGACGAATGCGAGGTCTTGCCAACGGAAGAGAACGGCTGGAACTGTGCGGACACCCGGACGCAGATACAAAGCCAGCGGGCGCAAGAATGATATGATGGCCGTGGTCTGGTGAAAAATGGTGAGATTGTTTTCCTGTTCAGTTGTAGCCACTAGTGCTAGATAAAGTGACTAGGCCTGGTTAGCGGCATTGGCAGGTACCCGTGTATTGCGCACTTTCAGGTGGAGTTGACGTTGGCTAGGCACCGACCGCTTCTGTAAGGTAACTTGTGATTGCTGGAATTACGTTTATCGGCTGGCATCAACGTAAAATGCAAGTAAGGGGGGTCGTAAATCCTTAATGTCACCTTCAAAAACACTTTCATCTAGTCAGTTCGTTGGTCAGCGATCTGAAGCTCAGCCTATCTCGTGGTTTTCCCCTGCCCTCTCCCCAGTCAACCCGTAAATAGCGGCCAACTCCGGCGATACCAACACCGAACAGCATCAAGCTGGTCAGCCATACTTCAGCTGCTGGAATAGGATGTTGAACACTTGGAGAAAGGGCCTTCGAGCATGCCTGCTAAACCAGAGTCAAACGAGGCAAGAGCAAATCAGCGGACGAGGAAGAAAATCCTGTAGGCCTTTGGGTGACTCAATCAATTGTTACGATTGAACTGAACTTAGCGTCGTGGCCCTGTGAGGCTTGGTCCTACCGAGCGGAATAAATATCTAACGTACATGATAAGCGAATGTACATAACACCTTGACAGATTGGGATTTCACGTATGCGCCCGCTTTAATCTGTTAATATGTTACATTCGCTTGTCTGTTACATTCGCTTATCTGTTACGTACAGTATCTATCTATGACATAGATGCCCATATTTGCGGATATTTGTTTCACACCAGCATTCCGGACACTGATGCGACGATGACCCAGCTTTGCTCCAGCGTTGCACAAGCACTTCGAAATCTTTCAAAATTTCACAATAGGGCTTCATAATGCAGCGCTTTCCCACAATCCTTAACCAGTAGCTCGACCTCTTAGGTCGATAGCGATAGCAGTCACAGCAAAATGCCCAACTTCTCTTTGAAAGCCCACGACTTGGCAAACAGCGCAGGATCCCAAGCAGGGCAGGGCAGTCTAGTGCATAAGCATGATGCTTCAACGCGGATGGAATGGAAATATTCATCATCGCCGAGACCTTGAGTAACTGCTTGCACGCGAGTGCTAGGAACAATTGCTCGACTGGGCCAGCATACGCCAAGATCCGAAGAAGTAGCTCATTAGGCAGCAGTAGGAGTGCCGAGGGCTGCATCAGTTGTGGCGCTTCTAAAAGCTGATTTATTGAGTAAGGAACCTAGGCAGATGGCGATGCACTCCTCTTACAGTTTGGGGAACCTTGAATAAACCCCATTGGGTAGGGCTGTGGCCATTCCTACATTCACTCAGGCGGGTTTCGATGAAGAGGAGCCGGCATCTGTCCATTTGTTTCTGAAGTGGCGGTAGTGTCGATTTGTCGCGGAGGTATGCGTTGGCGTAATTCGGTTTCATCTATTTTAATTTAGTACTTGGTCGTCGCCGCTACATAGAATCAGTCATGCGCAGCAGGGTTGGCTGGGCGACCGAGTCTCGCTCCGAATGTTAACCCGTACTTTACCCCACTTCGCCAATCTCTTTGTTCTCTACTGATACAGTGACTTTAGGCACTTTCATGTTTGTAAAAGACGGTCGATTGATAGGAAGCTGGATGCAGGAGTCTCCATCACTATGCCATCTTCGAGAAGTACGGTAAAAATGTGACTTAAAAAGGCATCAACTCACGCGTCCTTCCGAACATGAAATTCACCACCTTCTCCCTATTTGTAATTTTGAACAAAGGCAGCCGAGTACCGTAGGAACTCGTTATGGAAGCGGAGCCCGTGGCGCCGCCACCGCCCACAAAACTGCCGCACACCTTACTTCTCATAGTAACGCGAGAATGTATGATCAAAACACGACGTGACGCGACGCAATGCGCGAGAGAAAGTAGAGGAGTGGGGCCGGATTTAATGACGAATTGGGATTCAAACACGGGGCAGCCAACCATTAGGGCAGCCGGCAATTGGTAATAGAAGAGTAGGGGTGACATAGGTAAAGACAAGTTTGGCTCTATCTATCGCTAGGTGGATGTCTACAAAGACCAACAGGTCGGGCTCGGAAGCCCTATCCTCTCATTTGCAAGCCGATCCTCAATATATCACCCAGCTGTGTTGACCCATCCCCCCGTACTACCCCCTCCTCCATGTCCTTAAGGATAACCTGTATATAATCACCAGCGCCCGAGAGGTGGAGTATATGGCCAATGGCGGAGTGAAGTGCGAGGAGCCGCTCCGATGGAGGGTCGATGGACGGGTGCATGAATAATGTCCTCGTAACAGGGAACTGGTTTGAGAAAGGGACGAAGCTGTTGATACGATAGGTATGCGGGGGTGCGTTTGTGTCTGGCTCGAAGAAGATATGGAACTGCCCAAAACGCTGATGCATTTCGAGGCTAAGGGTAATGGCGTTGTATGGCCTGTGCATATCGGTACCTTCGATCATATGCATCACACCACTATCGAACATGTTGAGGATGGCAATCGCGGATTTTTTGGACTCGCTCTTCTGTGAATTAGCATAGTTGCCATTAGAATACACAAAGGGTGCATCAAACCAATTCGCCATTCTCCTCCTTTGTCAGAGCATGTGGGAGGATATGCGCCACCTCCAGACCTCCATTGCTGCTTATATCGAGTGGATTTCCATCATCATCTGTAGCCGGAGGCCATCTCAGCCGTTGCATCGCCTCTGCGATGTCGAAGGTGTGCGTAATAACGCAGCGATGACGGTCGCGGGTAAGACAGGAGCCCCG
Organism: Stachybotrys elegans; assembly: GCA_020746835.1. Classification (NCBI taxonomy): domain Eukaryota; kingdom Fungi; phylum Ascomycota; class Sordariomycetes; order Hypocreales; family Stachybotryaceae; genus Stachybotrys; species Stachybotrys elegans. The sequence goes on along the minus strand of JAGPNK010000048.1, from coordinate 46,824 downwards.
CAAGGCTGACAAACGCTCAGGTGTTCCAACAAAGTGTTCTATACGCTGCTGATCCTCCTGCGTTTGGGCTTGCTGAACCGCAGCGTGGTAGACGGGGGAGGGCTGGGGGGTCCTGTTCGTAGAGGCTCGTACTGTCCAAATCATCTGTTAGAAGGAGGTTAGTAGGCTGGAAGATGATGACATACGAGGGAGGAAGAAATTAGTCATAAGGAACTCGGCAAAACCAAACAGTGGTGAGCGGAAATCAGCTACTACGCTGTCATCGCTCAGGTCGACACTGTCGTCGACACTGCCGTCGTCGAGCATCCCGAGGGCGAGAGATCGGAAAAAGGCCCCAAGGAATCTATCCTGCGACGTTTGCGAGCGTGCATGTTCGAATGTGAGGCGAACGAGGGCTGGACGATTGTACCCGTCGCCGTATCTGGGAGCCGGCTGCTCGGCGGCTTCGAAGTAGTCGACGATGCGACGGAACCTGCCAACAGCCTGCGTGCGCTGCTGCTCGTTTGCGAAGGGTGTGGCGGCGGAAAAGTCAATCACGCCCTCCAGGGACGACTGGTGACGGTGTGACGGAGCCGCCATGATGGATTTGCTTCCGGAACACCGAAGCAAAAGGTCGAAACTCCTTGCAGGCTCGGTAAAGGAGAAATAGAACCCAAGGAGAACTCCTAAGCCAAGGAGTCGTCCCCTTGAAAGAGTTCCTTGATGGACCGACTTAGGTGGGGTGGTGGAATAATTTCCATCATCTGAGTGGGTCTATGTAAACAGGCTCCCATTGGCCTGGACTGCGTGACGGCGCACAGCAATTACTTTGTTCCGATACTATTGAGGTCTTTAGCTGCCTACAGCTTCAGTGTCATGCAGCCCTGCCAGCCATGTGTAACGGTTCGTTCCTAACTATGACTGAGTCTGAAGCGTATCGGGGTTAGTTGTTAGCAGATGGCTAGGGCGTATTACCGTATGAGCAATTGTTACGTCCGGTAATGGTCGATACTAGAAGTTCATAGTACTCGAGGTAACCAAGTTGTATTGATAGCTGGTAGGCTTCTACCTAGGCATACTCTGTAGAATCTTCCCATCTATATAGTTCTCCGTACACCGTGGAGCGCGCCGGGGCGACCCGTGCCTCGTCGCTCCTTGCCCCCACGGAGCGCCGGGGAGTTCAGTTCAGTCAGATCACATCAGATAGCATCATCACATCAATTCTATTCCTACTCGGTTGTGGCCGCCACTGACTAAAGCAGCTATGCCCGGTTAGCAGGGTCCGGCAAACAGCCGAAGCATCCCCCACACTATTATACACTATCATATATAAACCACCTCAAACTAGACACTCAATATAAGATAAAATGATCCAGAGTGGTATCTTCATATACTTTAGGGTCTTAAAGAACTTCAGAACAATTCATTATCCGGTTTCCCCGCCTTGTTGCTCTGATATTTCGATGGTAAGTTATTGACCTCGTCGTCACTTCTCGATGTTCTGGCCAATCAGAATTTAGCGGTCAAAACTAACCCTTTTCATTTTTGCGGTCACCGAATTAGGAAAAGAGTGGATCTAGCCAATCACAGGTCACGCCAACACAAATTACGTAGCCCGGTGGCTGTCACGGTCGGGGCCCTGTGGGAACGGGTGGACGGGGAACGCGGCAGGCAGGCTCGCTGAACAAGTACAGGTGCTCTATATTCGTTGAATCTTGCAATGTCATTACCGTCTGCTACACTAATGTCACTCAGGACAAGGTATACACTACAGTAACTCTAACTCTCTTCCCTAGATGGACGAATCTTCTAGTCCGGTGTTGGGAAGACCTGCAGCGGCCTCGGCCGCGTCGCTGTTGTATACGACCAAATGTATCGTCTCATTGATAAGTCGGGTTAGAGTATGAATAGCCCCTCCAGAGAAACCTCTAGCAAATTAAGTTAGGGTCTAATGGGAAAGGGAAGTCGAAGACTTGTTAGCATTGGATTTGCTTCCACAGATTCAACTCTGTGTGGCAGTATGTTCTGCACGGCTATCTATGATTCTGCTGACTGATTTCAGTTTGGATTCTTCTATTCTATAAAAGCAATTTATAAGTTCCCGGGAATCTAACTGTTCTTTGTTCTCTTCTTCTTCTTCTTCATCTTCTTCTTCTTCTTCTTCTTCTTTTTTATTATTATTTATTTTAATTTCTCTTAAAAACTTGGGTCATTTTATAAGCCCATTTGGGAAACCGCTTCATCAACCACTCTGTTTCTCCCACTCCAGATACCAATTCGGTATTTGATCATCAGCGTAATCCCAAGTTTCTGGCTTATCAAAATCAGAAATTTCAGAGACAAGTGGAAACGTAGTCAAGCTAAGCCAGCGTGTACCTTCAATTCCGATCTTAAACAATTCGAGCCAGGCCCAACGACGCAGACGTTCCCCAACATATACCTTCCAACTGTTAGAGCCAGTTGTGTAGGCGTAACGTATACTTGCCGATACCATCTCCTCGGCACGCAGCCTTAGGAAACTTCCTTTTGGGGATAGAAACTGACGGGAAGGTTCTCCGAGCAACGCAGACTGTCTTAATGCGGGCCATGGCTGAGTATCCTCCAAAATTTCGAATTGGGCATACGTGATAACAAAATTCGGTGTCGTCGGAGGACTGATTTCATTGGTATCCAGCGGAATAACCGGACTGAATTTATCACCAACGAGACGTAGCCGTGTGACCCCTAAACGCTTTGCAATATCTAGGTCAGGCCAAATTATGTCGCGAGTCGTCCAGCCTTGATACGCAAGCTCCCTCAAACAAGAACCGAAGCCATCATCAAAAGACTTGAGCGGGTAAAATCGATGCTTGACAAGAGTGTCGATAGGAAACATGGAAAATGCTTTGTTCCATGTCATAATATTGACGCATGCTGTTGTGTACGAGGATGCGAGGATATGGCGGATGGGAGAGCCTCTTGTCACGGTAGTTCGAAGCTTTAAGCCTGGCCTGCTGCTACTTATGTATGAAATCTGTCTCGAGGCATGCATAGAATCCTGCGCAGCAGTCAGTATAGTAATTCCGGAAATTTCCGTAGGACCCTTACTGTTTCTTTCTCGACGGTGTAACTTTCATGATTCTTCAAGTATTCTGCAAATTGCTGAGCATCACCTCCCTCACGGATGAAAACATCCAGATATAGGACCCTCTTAGGTTTTAGATCGAAGAGGCCACGTGCGAAGGCGCCCGACACCAAAGCCTCATACTGCCCTAGCTGAGATCGGAATATAACGGGATCATCCACGAAATCTTGGAGCCGGCAGTTAATGTTGGTGATCTTTTTGAGCGCGTAGTGTTTAAGGTGACTCAGCCCTTTGCAGACTTGGCAAAGGATTAAGGCATCGGCGATGGTCAGGTACAGCAATATTGAATCTAGAATAGGACTGTATGAGATTGAGTCGAAAATCTGGATCCATTTATCGAGACCCGTCATGATTTTCTTATTTGGTTTGGCATTGAGTAGAACTAGGTTGTTCCAATTTTGGCCTGTCACGGATCGATAAAAGCCTTCTTAGGTGGTGCGGGGTTTCAGCCTGGCAGCCTCATGGCTTGGTCTGGCCAGGCACCTACAGCCACGTGACAAATTTAAGCACATTGGCAAGGGTGTTTGCGGCGGCAACACGTAATCCATCGACGGCCCATTCAAGGCTACTGGGTGAGATGGATTCATAGGGCAGCAGCAGTGACAGCGACAGCGATGGCGATAGCCCGTATGATCTTCAGGCAGGCCATGGATCCAAGACGGCAGGGCTGGTTTATGGGCGACTAGTAACGGAAGGGACTTAATGCCCCTCGCTTGAGCGATTTTGTTCTACTCGGTTGTAGCCGCTAGATACATAAGCTGGTGAAATTGGTAGCAGGGCAGCGCTAGCTGCCCTGATTGGTGCAAATGGACCGACTGTTTATCCGCTTTCTAGATAGCCAGGGGCTTGCAGACCCTATTTGCAACAATTGGCTTATCTCTTTCTTCTTCTCTTGAACCTCACATTCTCTCTAGATCTTCTTTATACCCAAGAAAACAATGAACAGTCCGCTAGATCACCGGCGGCAGAAGAAACAATGCACACTTTGTTGAATCGCGCGGTCTACGTGGGCTTTGAGGCTACGCGAGTTCATGGCTCTTAGGTTAGCTACGGTGAGTGGGTTCCTAATATTTACGATGACTTCACGCATGCTATGCGATTGACGTTAGGCTATTCGTGTCTGAGGTGCTGTTTGGAGCTGCTGTTTCGTCCTCAGCTTTAGCGAAATCCGGATTATAGTTAGACCGAGCTCTCGAGGCTGAGAAATGGTCCCGAGATCCTGGCCAATCACCACTTCATGATGCACATCGGACTAATTTTACCACACGTCATACGTTGCCATGGCAATTTCGCACACTTTGTTCCACTCCAAACTTCCATCCTCCAACACTCACTTTGCCCAGCCAAATCGTTATTATTGTACCGATGCTGTTCCTGGAGGAACATTTTTCTCTTTTCCATCATGTTAGACGATAACCAAATTCATCTCTGGCTTGAGAACGTGCCAGACCACCCCGACAGCGATTGCGCAGCCCCGCGCAAGCGAAAACAGCTTCAGCAATTCACTCCTCCACACTCAACGAGCGGCACCAGCGGGATGGAGCATACGTCTACGCCAAAAAGACGAAGGATTGGTGATGACGACAAAACCCCCCGAGCAAAAGGCGCGCGGACAGGCTCCCAGCTGAGCTCTTTGTCGTCCATCTCGCTGCCGCCGTCCCAGCAGGGAGACATGCCTACGCAAGCTTCATCACCCCGGAGACAATTCATGGGCTTGAATTTGGACATCGGAGGACTTGAGTGTAAACAGCTCGATAGTGACCATCCTCCGCTCGCGGCCGCCAGATTAGTCCAGAAGCTGCTCGAGATTGACATGGGCATTGACATCTTGCCGCATGAAAAGCAGAGCGAAGTCACCCGGATCCTTCAGGAAAAAGGGCTGAATTCGAAGACTTGGCGCTCTGCATTCAAGGACGAAGGTGCAGATACTCTCCCTGGCCGCGTCCCGAGCTGGGAAGAACTTAATACTGTCCGTGAGCAAGCGATGGAGTGCTTTAACTCCGATCACGAAGAATTCAGCTGGAACATGGAGGTGCATCATCCGCTTCTTAAAAGCATCTTTAGAGCATCAGGATCAGACTCGGGCCAGCCCTTCGACTTTATGTCATGGTACGTATGATGAGGAAAGGACGTATCGTTCTTAGAGGCTAATGGATTTTTAGTACAACCGCTCGGCCACATAGGAACTATCTACCTTATTCTTCAAGGCAAAAAATGGTGGACTTTTGCCTCTTTGATAATTCCGACGTCGATGCTCAAGCTCGCCGAGCACTTGCTCAGCGCACAATTACTCAGACAGTCAACCACACCGATTACAGGCCTCTTCAGCTACGCCCCATCATACTAAGCATTGAAACTAAACGTCCTGGCAAGGATCTGGACGTGGCACAGTTGCAGATGGGTGTATGGCATACAGCGCAGTGGAGGTTTCTCCAGTCCGCTGTGAAGGCGATGATCACATCGACTCAGCCCGATGGGGCAGACGAAGAAGCGATTACCGATGCTGTGAAGGCGGCTTTGCTCCAACTCGGTTTACTCCCGGGAGTCATCATACAGGGTCATCGCTGGCTCTTTGTCTTTTCTACGTTGGAGCCTCACACAACAATTCTGGAAGACGGCACCGATATAACAGTTTATCGCACCATCTTGTGGACTGAGCAGGAGTTTGGGTCTACGCAGAGCATTCTCAAGACGTACCAGATTGTCGCTGGCCTTCGCCACCTAGCAGGATGGGTAAAGGACTTCTACACGCCCTGGTATCGGAAATATGTGCTTTCGAGTCTTGGCCCGAAACAAAGCACATGAGTATTCGGGGTTCTAAGCGATCAACTTAACAGACGTAATTACTGAACTGTCTTGGGCCATCGTTTAGCTCCTAGCCGAACTTTCCAAGTCGCTGCAACTTTGTCGAACTCGAGCCGACCTACAATCTGATATCGTTGCCAAAGTACCCCAACAGTGTCGCCCGCCTAAAGACCAATTCAACCTAGTTATCCGCCAGGTGAACCGATACTCTCCAGAGACTCGGCCAACTCGTTATTCGGGAAGCGAGGAGGCACGTATACACGTACGAGCTTAGGAGAAGAATATATCAGCGAATCAATACGCGATTTTTGTTCCACGGTTACTCATATTCCTGGACTGATGGATCAGTATAAGGGCGGTAGGCAGACAGAGCCTGGCGATTTGGCGGATCGAGCTGCTTTGTCAATAATCTATGCCGCCCTGCTGACTCATCATGCCAAGACTATCATTGCAGTACAGGGAAGGCAAACCGGCGACGGTTTGCGCAAAATAGCCTTGAGGAACGAAAATTAGATAGGGTTAGCTCAGAATTTTTGCAGAACTTATTTATTATATCAACCGCAATGCAGAGAATCACGGAGGAGAGGCAAAGTAGCGGTCAATTAGTCAAAGCTGGCTAGTGACAAGTAGGCGGCCAGATTGTCTCAAATTGATACTAGTAGCCGGCTAGGCCCACGCATCTGTGCAATATGCCAGCAAGTTCAAGCCCAACTGCTCGGGCTGTGACAAGTTGTTTCGGTATAAGCCAGAAGCAAGAGTCCTTAGGCAGTGGTACAGGAAGAAGCCCCCCCCCCGCTCCAAACATCCTCCCCCCTCCACTTCAGGCTGACTTATTCTTCATACTTTTTCGTGGGCATGCGGCTTCGCTGCGGGCGATTGGTAGGATCAGAAGAAGAAGCCGTGATGGAGTCAAGGGTAAGGGGGGAAATGCCCGGACGAGTTGTGGGAACAAACGGTCTCGACGAGGGTGTAGCGTGCAAAGAAGCTTTGTCGGAGCTCGGGGAAGAGCTATGTATAGGTTCGTCCGGATGGGAAACGAACGAGGCAGCGTTCAGGTTGATGAATGACTCGTTCTCGACCGAAGAGAGTACGGTGTTTAAGGATTGCTGCGATGATAACTGACGAGGCTTTTTATTGGACGGCGCGGGATCCAAACTGGGACAGGCTCGCTTCAGAGTAGGCGAGGGAGCAACGGTCAGAAATGATGAATGCGGCTTTGTGGTCGCAGTTGCTGTCGGGCTCGGCGTTGGCACCAGCGTTGGAGCGGGGGTGGGAGACATGCTTGAGCTGGGCGTCGATGGATCGGCGTTTCGACGAGGAGTGGTGAACTTAGCCATAGCTCGCTCAAATGATGTAGGAGCAGAGGATGGAGAAGATGGTAGGCGGTTCGCCGATGCTATTGCACTTGGCGTGGCAGGGTTGGATGGAGTGAAGGATTTGTCAAGGAAGGTCCAAGAATCTGGCACGACAATGAAGACATAGTCCTGCTCAAGGGGCGGTGGATGAACCAGCAGACGATGGTCGAGAAGACCGGCGACTTTTCCAGTGCAGCTTAGCAGAGAATTAGTCTGAAACTGCGTATCTCGTCTCTCTGTCATCTTCTTGCACAAGGATGCCCACGGGTTGAGGCGAATGGGGAAGATGACAAAGGCGAAGAAGGTGTGAAAGCCTCGCTTTGGTATTTCATTCGAATCTCCAGGAGCGATGAAGGTAGAAAGGCGAACAAGGCCACAGCATTTCATCTAAAGCTCATCCAAGCCCATGGAAGAGGTGGATGGCTTTCGAAGCAGCGAATTTCCCGGGCTGACAACAGAGCCCAAGAAGCTGACGGTGGGCGAGACAGCAGGGAACAGGTCCTCGGAGGACATTGTTCGAGGCAGGATACTGCGAGGGGAAGAGCAATTGCCAGGGTCAGTACATATTATTGCCAAGCCAGACGTTGAGAGAAACACGGGAAGGGGGCAAGGCGAATACACATACGGCTGATAATTGAAATCTCGTACAATCAGAGCGGCGATGGTGTAATCAACCAGAGTGTCTTGTGCAGAATTCTCCGCGGAATCCTGGTGTTTGCCAGCCTCTTGAATCTCCCACGTAAGGGCAAAAGGATGAACGCGACCAGTCATGTAGAACCACTGGCCGGACCAGTTCTCCTCGATAATTTGTTGGTTGTAGATGGATACATTCAAACTGAAGAATGCAGAGGTGGAAGGGCTATCGGGATCGTCGGGATCGGCTCGAAGAAAGGCATACTCTGGGGCGGCAAGCCAGGTAGGGGTGGGAAGTTCAATGATCGCGATGGTCTCTGTGTTGAGGCCCTTGATATGATGCTGGCTGGAGGAGGGAAATGTTTTGGGACAGTGAGGTTTAATAAGACAACTTATCGTCATATCACTGCCCACAGTCTTCTGGCTTATAAGCGGCTCGCGGGCTCGCGGTGATGCATCACCGGCGGTAGTACCTAAGGACATAGGTATATATGTTGGTCGCGTGGAAGTCTCTATCCTTGCTTCCAGTTTCCGGTATTTTGTAGACAAGATGTGATCCAGGGAGAATCTATGGAACTAGGGAAAGAATAGACAATATTGGAGTAGAAGTGAACAAGGAGAAAGCCACGACTTTAGCTCTAGCCTCCGAGCAGTCAAGACACGTTGCAATTACAGGCCGGAGCAAGATATCCCCCGTAAAGGGCTTTAAAGCGACAGATTGGTTGGCTGAAACATTGATTTACACGTGGCGCTTGCACATCAAAGACAAGAGGCGGTGACCACATGTTCCTGGTTGATAGATACAATTGGGGTATGAAGTAATACTCTACAGATCGAGACCCTGCATACTAGGGGTAGAAATGACCCCTAGGATGAGACAGAAGGCAGAGAAAGAGAGAAATAAGAAGAAAAGAGAAAGAGGGGGAGGGGGGAGGGGGGAGGTCATGAGAAATTCACGACTGGTCCTACCCTGAAATATCGAAAAGCGCTGAACAAGGCAAGGATGAACAATAACATGTTTTCCCCGGCACAGACACAAAATGATGGCTCTGACTCTATCTCGCGAAACATCATAGAGGAGCATCTAGAGGAATCGGTGACTTCCTCTTACCCTGTGGCGATCCAGCCGACGACCTCTTACCAACCCATTCAACCAAGGAGGGCGCTGGTTGGGGATATTTGCGAGCAGGAGGATCAAAGAAAAAGAACAGGGGCGACGGAGAACCAAGAGTCCGCCAGCAGACCGAAGCGTTCAGCATTTCCCGACTTGGTTCGTAGAACTCCGATCAGACGAACTGGGGAATGCACCCCCTTACGGTCAACCCAGCCGAGAGCGTCTGCGAGCCTTTCCAAAACTGGCGAAGAGGTCTACCCTAGCCCGCAATCGACACAGCAGGGATCGAATAGTAGCCAAATATCCCCAAAAGCAAGCGCGGTTAGCGAAAGGACATGCCCTGGCAAGGCTCGTCGCGGAAGGCCAGTCACACGAACCCAGGCCAGAAGTCCCAGCGCTAGGGTGGAGATGTTACGCGACATACGGCCGAAGGAAGTAAGATCTGTTCAGTCAATGCAAGTCCCAATTGGGGATCTCCTTGGTTCAGGAACCAAACATGGAGTCATCAATGTGGACAGCGCTGGTCGTGACAAGATTCCCGAACAAAGTTGTGAAGTCATCCAGCCTACTCGGCCAGCCGTTGGAATCCAGCCAGCCGTTAGAATCCAGCCAGCCATGAGAATTCAGCCAGCCAGCCAGACCTTCCAAGGGAGCAGCCTCCGACCCATACGACCCAAGGAGGCGAGCCGAGAAGACAATTCGCCATCGGTCCAGGCATCGTTATTGGAAACTGGGTCTGGATCTGGGCCTGGGTCCTTTGGCGTGATGGGAGCGTCTCAACGGAATCGACCAGCAAACACTCTGCCGGCACCATTCGGAACACTTCAGCGCAGATCACGACAAGCCGAGACCACCGAGCGGCCTTTGGCAACCATACTACGAACACAAGAAAACAGGTTGCCGCGACAGATCCTTCCGGCGACAGATTTGCTGGTATCAGAAACGGAACCGAGGCCACGGCAAATGCCACGGCCCGAGACATTAGTGACCCCAAGAATGCCTCGGCGGCGAAAGAGAAGGGCAGGCTCAGCGGCATTAGCGGCACCAGCAGCAAAGAAAACGCGGACGACGGTCCGTAAGGAGCGAACGGAAGAGGAATGGAAGGAGGATGTAGCAAGCGTTTTGCGCTGCTTTGATGAGGAGTTTGACGAGAAAGAACGGTTGTCGTACAACAGGGAGTGGTGTACGCCCATACCAACAGAGAAGAAGGTCGCAACAGTACAGGCATTTTATAAAGCGTTCCGCGACGATGGGACTCTACCCTTACAGACATGTCTGGTATGCTACCGGAAGTTCGGCAAAGGTGAGCTGAAAGAAATAAGCTGGGACCAATGGGCGACTGGCTCAGCGAGCAAGAGCGACAAATCACCTTTTGCTTGCCAAGGTTGTTTCCCTACCGGCGAGGTGATCATGGCTTGTTCAGAATGCGTAAGCTGTGTATCGAAAGACTACCTGTCATCCGCTGCACGGGTCCACGGCCGCTTAGGTTGCGAGCACATGTTTCCGGAAGAGTTGGAAGGGTTGACGCCAGTGGAAGAGAAGTTGATCAGCTTGAATTCTTGCTACGGATTCATCACAAAGTACAGCATCGTAGAAGGACAGCGGCAGACCGCATCGTACCCCAAGCATGTCAAAGGACACATTACGATATTCCCCAACAATGTCCAGGAGCTGGTCACCAGGGTGCTACCCCATCCGCTCGTTAAGATGATGGACGAGATACACGTGTCGTGGAACGGTGCTCGAAAACCGGAGCCAAGCGACCTCTCCAAGCTTTTATCCGTTCGCCGTCGGGTGGTCCAGAAAGCACTGGCTTGGCTGAGGATCAATAACCCCCACTACGCAGACATCGTAATAGACGCGGACGAAATGGCAAGCTGGGGGTCACCACCTCATGATGTGCCGACACAAATACTTGAGCACATGGAGCACAATGAGCCAACCGCTTGGGAAAAGGTGCGAACTGCTCAAATAGTGCCACCAGGGGAGCGCGGGATGGAGGAAGATGGTGTGGCGGACATTGAAGATATAATGGCGATGCTCAGGCAGGAACAGCAGGAAGAGAGGCTAGGTGAATGTGCCGAGAAGGGGAACCGCGAGGCCGACGAAGGCTTGGAGGGTGAAGATGATGGAGCACGAGACGGCGGCAGGCAATCTACAAACCCTGCATACCTTACCGAGGCAATCCACGAAGTCAGCTCGTCTGGCATGTTCACGCTTGACGCTCAGCCAGAGGTTGCAGACCTGGATCGTCTGAGGTTCGCCTGCGAGGCCGTATGTGAAGACAGAAAGCCAGGGTTAGGATCGTTCCGGACGGCTGGGATGGGTAACAGAGTAGAAAGTTCGGCAGGTTCGACCTCTGTACGGGCCGGACTCGGCCAGGAGCCTTACATATCGGTATGCCGTGGTGGTGATTTTGCCGACTCGGAAGACCCGTTCTATTTCGCGAAAACATTCCCCACCCTTTTCCCCTTTGGTGGTGGCGGCCCGCGGGTTGCAGCAGAGTCTATCGCCAGCATTAGTGATACTACGGCAGAGGTGGAAGGCGATGGGGGCAGAGATGCCACAGCTGCAGGTCTACTGGCATCACGAAACATGAGCCTCGCGGCATGGGCGGGAGCAATGTTGAGGCGCCATGGCGGCCGTTTTGCAACACATCACGTCTTCGCCTTTTTGATCTTCAACATGATGGTTAGGTCGAGAAATCGTCGAGTGAGCATGTTGAGTGTATCCAGGAAAGACTTTCCTTCAGTGGAGCGCATCGTACACTCGCTCAGCAAGGAGAGGCTCGAGCTAGCCACACGAGAACTCGAGCAGTCTAGCCAAACTTCCGACGAGGGGATCAAGGAGCTACTCAAAAGCCTTTCCCTATATGGATTCCGCCAGCCAATGTCACGGGAACACCGTCTCAGCCTGCGGCGGAAGATCAAGTCCCTGATCATCCGGTACGGCATTCCAGCCATCTGGTTCACGCTCAATCCAAACGACATCACCAATCCAATCAAGCTGAGGCTGGCGGCATATCGAACGCGTGATCCTCAAGAGGCTGAGTCATTTCTCAGAAGCCTTGATATGGCCTACAAACGAGCGCGGTTGGCTGTCTCGGACCCGGTGAGCTCGGCCATGTTTTTTCACAGGGAGATCTCGTTCTTCTTCAAACATTACGTCAGAGTGGGAGAGGATTCTGTGTTTGGTCGAGTGAGCCAATACTTTGGCGCCGTCGAGACTAACGAGAGAGGAGCACTCCACGTCCATGGCTTATTGTGGTTGCAAGGAAACATGAAGCTAAGCTCGGTCCTGGCCGATGTGCAAGGCGAGGATTCCAATACATATCGCGACAGCATCATCGCATATATTGATAGTATCTTCTCCGAGGTAAGGTCTTTGTTATCTGGACTGATTTCGCTGGCTCACCATCATATTTCTTAATCGGCTTTCATTCATCAAGTGAAGCTAACCGGATCATCGTGTTGGACAAGTAGGACCTAGACCAAGAAGCCTTTTGCGCAGTTCGAGCAGAGAGATCAGTGACGGCAGACATCTCGCAACTGCTTGAAAATGGCCAACAGTTCGCCGCGTCTTTTGACGAAGAAGCCAACTTCTGCGCTGGAGCCACTCAAATACATACACATAGTCCGACATGTGTGAAGTATTCACTAGGAAGGCGAGACCATAGACGAAGGCTCTGCCGTTTCAACGCTCCGTGGAGGCTCGTTGAGAAGACAGTGTTCAATCCGGATGGTACGTTTCAGATCCGACGGTCTCATAATATGGTGAACAGATGGAACAAGGCACTCGCAGTGGGGCTTCGACACAACCACGACATATCGTTCATCGCGACGCAATGTAAGACCATGGCGCTTGTGTACTATCTGACCAATTACGCAACCAAAGTCGAAGACCCAGTCTGGAAGCGCGTGGCCGCTGCATCGGAGACCTTAGATCGAGAGATTACTTCAAATGAAGGCGATGGGTCTGATGAAGGAGTCGGCCGGGAGAAGAAAACCAGACAATTTTTGATGAAGGTGGCCAATCGTGTCTTCACGGAGCGGCCCCTATCACAGGTTGAGGTCGTAGCGCACCTTCTGGGGTATCAAACCGAATTTTCCCACAATGCCGCATGGGTATTTGCCAACGTTTCTGTCCTCTATTGGCACATCTTTCGACGATGGCCCCATCTTCGTCACGCTGCCAGCGAAGAAACGGTGCACGAGGTAGCGAACGGTCCGGTGCTCTTAGAACAATCGGGTCAGCGAGTCTCCTTCTTTGATGCATACCCTCACCGTGGAACCGTGCTTCGCGAGTTATGTCTTTACGACTACATCTCGCTTGTGATGATCAAACGCAAGCGCAGCGCGGGAGGAGATTCTTCTGAGTCTGTCTCGGCCACTGCTTCATGGGGTGAGATACCTTTCCAAGATGATGCGCCCTTCTCGGGAGAGTGGATACAAAAATTGCGTAGGCCAGGCCAGTACGCCGTAGTTTGCCTAGACGGATATCTCAGCATGGATTTTGCGGAGGTTGACGGCGAAGGACCATGCCATCGGAGGTTCGTATACTCTTCCATCCCCAGACCTAGACTAGGGTATCTAAGTATATGATATCGCTTCCTCCTCCCCCCTTCCCCCCTTTTCTTGGTCATGATCATCCTTGGATTTTAACCGATTTTACATATCATAGGGCTGCTGTACAACACTTAGGCCTATTTGTGCCTTGGGAGCGCTTCACAGCAGATTCATCTGGTGATCTGAATGACGTTTGGACTAGACACAAACAAAGGCTTAGCCGAAGACTGCTATTCGTTCTGGATAACATACAGCTACTCCGACGGTCCGCAGAGGATGCGAAGCGTGATGCCAAACAATGGGCTGCGTCCTCGGCCGACGACGAGCACACGGTCGGAGGTGTGTCATGGGGAGATGCCGACGGTGATGACGGGAGCGACAATGATCGTGGAGCACCGAGCTTGTACCGTTGTGACAACATAGGAGAAGCCACGCGGCTAATCGACGTTCTCAGGAGCGCCAGTGGATCGAATCAGATCACAGCAGGCTCGAAGGAGCTGTCGGCTATGACACAACAACTCTGCAGGTTTCAGCATGCCGCTCTAGGCTCGACGGCTGAGCTACGTGCCAGAATTGTCCCCGAGCAAGGCACGAGGATGGTGATGGTGGCTTGGCCTGACGGTACGCTTGGGGAGGCCGAAGTCCCAACACAGAGACTTCTGAAATCTATCAAGTCTCAGCAGGCAAGCACTTCGCGGGAAATAGTGAAGATGATACAGGGTATTCAGGGCATGAACGACGTGGCGGTCAACGATGGCCCACAAAGAAGACGGAGCCACGACGAAACGGCACGACGGGATAGTAGTGAACCTGGGGTCGGCCCGACGGTGGCCGTATGCTTTGGGCCATCAACATCCTTCATGGCGGCGGGGAGACAGCTCGTGGAGCGTTTTACCCTGAATGAAAAGCAGTCGATTGCTTTTCTCTCAATCTGCCGCCACCTCGATCTGGTTTGCCACGGCGAGAATGAGAATACCAACAGTGACGAACGAGCACCGCAGCTGCGCCAGTTTGTTGGAGGCGAAGGCGGTACAGGTAAGTCGCGAGTCATTGAAGCCATCATGGAACTCTTCGCAAGCAAGGCAATACCGAATCGTCTGCTGGTGACGGCGACCTCAGGTACGGCGGCGGCGCGTATAAACGGTATCACGATCCATTCGGCCTGCAACTTCTCCAAAGATGCATCCCGAATGGCTATGGGAGGGAATCCAGGTACGAACCACACTGAATCTCGAATGGCAAGTGACCGGTTTGTGGATAGCCCCACGAGGACGGATTGGCAGGAGAAGTATCTGCTGATCATCGACGAGGTCAGTATGTTGGGCGCACGTACACTGTATATGATAAATGAACGAATCTGTCAGCGTCGAGGGTCGGCACAGGACTTCGGAGGCATACCTATCGTCCTTTTTTGCGGAGACTTTCACCAGTTCCGGCCCGTGCAGGAGAGATCCATTTTGTTACACAGCACAGTCGTCCCGCATTTCGAGCAAGAGTCCTTTAAAGTTGAGCAGAGATATCAGCACGACAGAGCTCATGCCCTCTGGAAGACCTTCACCACCGTCGTTATGTTGGATGAACAGGTCCGAGCGGCCGGCGACCCAGAGCTGAGAAGACTGCTGAGTCGTATTAGACTTGGAATACAAGATCGGTCCGACGTGGACCTCCTGAATGGCCGCTGCTACCAAGAATGTCGGCGAATACCTTGGGAGTCGGGCATCACGGTGGTGACACCCCTGAATAGGAATCGATGGAATCTCAACATAGAAGCTACCCTGGCATTCCAACAGCAACATCAGTCAACACTGCGTGTTTTCGTATCTGAACATAAGTGGAAAGAGGGGGAACCGACGGAAGAGGAGGCCTTGATGATTCTTAACCACGGGGATGATAGCGCGATTCCTGTCCCGGCCATCTTCATGTTCGTCCCAGGCATGCCGGTCGTTGTCAACAATAATACCTACCAGGGCTTGAAGCTCGTGAATGGGGCCAGTTATACGGCTCTGGATGTTATTATCGATAGGGCATCTCCCGGGTACCAAGTTACTGCTGGGGTGATACTTCACTTCGGACCGCCTGCGGGAATCATCTTGGCGTCCGACACGACGCAAAATTTTGGCTTCGTCGGGATGCCGCCAGGAACGGTTCTTCTCCCGCCAATGAGCATCAAGATAGAGTGCCAGCGAAAACGACCTTGGCAACTCCACGACGTCACTCGAAGGGGTTTGCCATGCACGGCAGCCTTTGCATGCACGGACTACAAAGTACAGGGAAGAACGCTGGATCGGGTGGCGCTGGAGCTACGCGGTACGAGAACGACAAGGATTGACGGCGAGATGGTACCGAGCCAATGCGATCCATATAGCCTCTATGTACAGTTGTCGCGTTGTCCATCTCTCGATGGCATCACATTGATATCCAAGGCACGCGAAAGGGACCTGATTGGCAACAGGATCCCCGCCGAGATGGCAGATGCGGAGGCTCGGCTTGAAGTACTTAGCCGGGAGACTGTAAGACAAGCACAGGAATGGCTGCATGTTCAGTAACGTGGTAGTATATAATTTATAATAGTATGAAATCATGGCAAGCAATTTCAATCCCCACTAAGATACAATGGATAAAGAACATCACGTCACATGCTGCGGCCATGCGAAGGAGTTGGGAAGAAAATTCCTCTATGGAAATCTTCAGCTCTCAATACAACCATCAATCTACACATGTGGACCACAATCGCGCTTCTCGTGCTAACTCTTCAAACACAACCAGTTAAATAGTAACTATTACTGCCCAAGATAAGCCCTATACCCCAAATCTAAGCACAAACCCCTGCGGTCCATACTCCTATAGTTCAATCTTAATAAATTATTTTCTTATTTGAAAGAATTACATACTCCTGACTACTCCCATCCTACCGAGTACCTGTATGGCTACTTTAGGGGAGAAAAAAAGAAACCTTAGAAGGCTTCGTAGAGCCGAGAAAACCTGCCTTATCAAAGTGCTGATGCTCATTTTTGACCAATGAAGAAGCCAGACGAAACCAGAAGCCGGCTAGGCGAATCAGAGGGCGCGCAGCAAAAGCCCCCCAAAAGCTCAACCAATCAGGGAGCTCTCCTTAAGTTCCATGGGCAACGGCATAAGACCTTTCGTCTCTTTCGTTCCTCAAGGCATTCGTCTCTTTCGTTCCTCAAGGCATAAGACCTTTCGTCTCTTTCGTTCCTCAAGGCACCTTTCGTCTCTTTCGTTCCTCAAGGCATAGCTCAAGATAAAATTAGAGTACAAGATAAAATTAGAGTAAATCTGTAGTTTTGAGGTAGTGTAGAGTACTTGATCTATAGAGTAATGACCACCACCTAGTAGGTATCACTTGTTAATCAAAGACTTATTGGCTAATATCCCTGTTAGTGACTACAGAGCTCCCTTCGCACACTCAAGGGGATACTCAAGGGGATACTAGAGTAGGCTCGGGCCTAATCCCGTGCGACACCTCGCCACCGGCATCTGTCTCGGCCTAAGTCCCCCAAAGGCAGTTGCCGTATGCTCGGGGCTACACAGGGAGCCCAATCTTCCGGATATCAAGGGCGCTGAATATGTTCCTCAAAGGATTCATTCATCTGTGTTCAAGTCTAGACAGCAGTTTGGCGTCGGCAAGACGGTCATGATTCTTGGCACTGGCGAAATTGGCGCAAATATTGCCTATTTAGCCGTTACCTCGCCTACCGCCCAGGTCGTCTTGTGTCATCGAGATGGCTTCCATTTTGTCCCGAAGGTTCGGGCTTACCCTCCCTTCCTTTATCTCATATCATACTTCAAGCCTCTAGCTAATGTTACTTCCCCCTATGAAGAGAAATCCTGGTCCAGTTGTGCTGCCAATACTTGGTCGGAAGCTTAATCCTGAAG
Organism: Stachybotrys elegans; assembly: GCA_020746835.1. Taxonomy (NCBI): domain Eukaryota; kingdom Fungi; phylum Ascomycota; class Sordariomycetes; order Hypocreales; family Stachybotryaceae; genus Stachybotrys; species Stachybotrys elegans. The sequence continues at coordinate 29,352 of JAGPNK010000048.1, read as the reverse complement.
AACCAGGTATTCCCATCGACGTTAGCCGAGCAAATATGTTCGATACCACCTATGTTCATCCACGCCTGCGCAACTCCATGATCCTGTGGGAATACTATACTTATTACATCAAGCTGCTCTTGTGGTTTTGCTCCGGGGCAACCGCAGGCATGGATCAATGGATCGGCAAGATGAGCGCAGAAAGACATCATCCATCAAAGAGTAAGAAGCCTCTATCCCAGAACACCTGGTTTACCCGAATCAGCACTTACAAGAATTAGTCTTTTTTAACAAGTCTATGAAAGTTTGTCCGGATATCAGTAAGCCATACCGACCGGCAACTCCAGGCCCGCAACTGTGGCACTATGCACTGCGATCAGCTTTGATCCAGACACCCATTTCAGATGTAGGCCCAAGCAAGTCGACTTGGCACCTTGGCCCGCAAAGATAAGCAAACAAGGCGCTGTGCGATTCATCGATAATGGGCGGCTCGAATACCATCGAATCAAGAATGAAGTCGTGCGGCCGGACATGATTGTGTACTGCACCGGCTATCAGCAAAAGTTTACGTTTCTAGAAAGCCTCGATGGCCAAGCTTTCGAAACACGCCCAATCACTGAAATCACTAACGTAAGGTCAATTTGGAACCGAGCAGAGCCCACGATGGGCTTCATCGGGTTTGTGAGACCATCCTTGGGAGCCATTCCACCTTTGGCTGCGCTTCAAGCGCAACTATGGGTTCTTCACCCACTAGCACCACGCCGAATTCCTCAGCCTCTACGCCCAGAAGACGACCCGCACTACCGCCTTCTCTCTAACCTTGATGCGAGAGTGACTTATGGTCTTGACCACGAAAGCTATGCGTACCAGCTTGCTCTTGACATGGGCTCAGCTCCTGGGCTGTGGGACATATGCAATATAACATATCACGCAAATACCACCAAAGCATGGCGCCTCCGGATTGTCTGGGCGTTTGGTGCGCACTTCACCACAAAGTTCCGTCTCGTGAGCCCATGGTACTGGGATAAGGCAGCGGCGTAACTGTCATCCGACGAGTTTTGGTTGACTATTACCAGACGGCCGTTATTCTTTGGTAAGATCCCTGCCCGTGTTCTCAAGTCAAGTGAGGACTGATCCAAGCACTGAGATGGGGAAATTTGACCCAAGTTGCTACAGGGAGCCCTAGCCAGGCTGCCCAAATCTGTATAAGTAGATTAGTTTGAGGAGCCCGAAAATACCACGCTTTTCCCTCCCGTTCACATTACTTGTCTGAAATCCAGTGACATGCCTGCTTTCGGATCAGTTGGATAGAACTGACCGCAAGCGTTTATCAGAATTATTGACCGTTCTGTGAGTGGTGCTATGTTTCCCTCATCTCAGCACTAACCATGGCATAGGTCATTTTCTCGTTTCAATTTTACCTATGATGATACTTGGGCCCTTGAGTGCGCTAGTCTATATCTAGTCTGCTATAACGGGATGTATAAGTGATGCAGCTGTTTCATGAATGTGGCTAGGTTGCTTATTTAGGATTTCCCGATCCTGTGCCCCGATGGTAGAGAGATCGGCGACTTCGAGGAGACCGGCTCCCTCCGACGATGCAGGCGATATCAAATCAATAGATGGCACTTGGCAGAAAAAATGCACGAGGTTGAGAAAAGTTTGTGGCTGCGGTGATGTTGATGTTAAGGATTTCGCAGCCACATACCGCAAATGGTCAGAAGTTTCCGTGGGGATACGATTTACCTAGATCCATCTTGCGGACAAACTTCTTGTCGCAGTGCTCCATGGGGCAAAGGAACGGGTACTCACGCTTATTGTAGTCTTCATGTACGGTTTGTATTTCTAGCTTTGGTGCTTTGCTTTCTGGTCGCTCGTCGCCTGGCCTCATGTCTGGATAAGAGTAAACTTGGCTGACCTCGTAATTCGACATGGGCCATCAGTATGTGGGCTCCGGAGTCGCATAGTGATGCGTGCCTGCGCGAAATGTCGAGATATCGGCGCCGTGATTGAAGGGCAGAGGCAAGGCCATAAAGCACTGGGTTGGCCACTGGGCTGACATCAGGGAAGGGTCATAGCCACCGGCGGCCTCCGCGTTGATTCTGTTCGCAGATCTACCATGGAAACAGCCCAGATGGGGCAGTGTTATCAAAACACTGATAGATGGGGGAACGTGGAAGCCAAGCAGGCTGTTGAGAGAAGGTGTTGGTGGTACTTGTGTATAAATCATGCAATAGCAGAGCCGGTGGCAGCGTCGTACTCATGGTGTCCAGCGAGCCGCATTGCACAGAGCTATCGAGCAAAGCAGAATATGAAGTTCGGGATACACAGGAAGTTAGCTAGTTATCCGATCCTGAAGTTTTGATTGGTGTTGACCATCATCTGAAAGTCAACTCATGTGCATGATCCACGTCACAGCACATGCGTATAATTACTGCTAATTGGCTCTGGCCACTCTCGTGCCCCCACTGGGCCAAGGCTGACCACAACGCCTTTGGCCTGGTGGGGCCACCCGAGTAGTCAGAGCCAATTAACAAAAATTACACAGGGGTCAGTTGCTTATGACGTTATCGGCCTGCAACAATAAAGGTCCGCCTCTCCTTACTTGTCGTCAGGGGCAACCACAACAATCGTCCCGCCAAGATTCCCAGCTCTCACGACACAGTAATCGGCACCAACAATCAACACTTGCGTGAGCACCTTTAATTCCTTCGTAATGCACCCTGATGCGATTCACGCGTGGATCCAGACCACTGTGACCACGAGCCCGTCCCACGATCCCGCTTTCCCAACCGAGGGGCCGAGACGAATCATTGACGACGCATCGCTGAACAAGGCAAAGTGCAGACCCATCAGATATTCTATGTCGAGTCCGTCAAAGCGTCAACGACTCGAAGTTGTTCCCGATGACACCTTCTCCGATCCCGAGAAGACGCCTCGACGAATACAACGGCAAGGGACCAGAGTCGACACCACGGACGATGTCTTTGAGAGGCCAGCACACTCTTTCTCCCATGGCGAAAGGCCCCCTCCACCAGAGCAGTCCGGCTCTTCTGCCTCCCCCTCGATAGCACCGGCATCAGTTTTTACGGATATCCTTGCCTCGCGACCCCATTTCGCAACGGCAGCGATGGACCAGCGGCCCCATTCAACCAGGTCGTCAGCCTCATCACTCCAACGACCACGCAGCACATCACCGTCAAAGCAACTCAGGAAGATGGCTGATTTGTTGACCCTTGATCGGCCAGTGCGGTTTAAAAAAGAGATGGATATGAGAGCCGCGCTTCCGTCTGATGTTCAGGATCTTTACGATGCGCTCGTCTTGGCAGAGCACGGTGAGGGGATCCTACCACCCACTCTTGCCGATATCCCGGGCATGAATGTCAGGGATATTCGTCCCTACATGTGGCAGCAAGCGGATAAAGCGACCAATACGCAGAGTGCTGGAGCAGGTACCCAGTCCTCCGACCGCTCTGTCGTTGATAAACATCATCGTATCCTGGGGATTGTCAAGCTCTCCAATGAGTCATCCGACCTGCATCGCTCCGAGACGGCCTGGAACATTATGGTCCATTATCCTCTCCTCTGTGAACTCACGTCATTCTCTTCCGTTAGAGTCGAGCCCATAACATCGGCCCAAATCGTCCCAGCCTTCCGCCCTTCCTTCTCTGGCCAGCCTTCCGACGAGGAGTCATCGCAAAAAACAGGGTCCATCTTTTCGAGTACGTCTAGCATATCTGGTTACGACTCCAACGCTTCGCCATCACGAATGAATGCCACCAGGTCAGTTCATAAGATGGTTGACTTTGCGCTCATCCTGGCCCCCGATGAGGATCTCAAGGCCCTCATCGAAACGTTCACCAAGTCCTCTCCTACAGCGACTGTCAACCAAACGGCGTACTACCCCCTCAAATCTCGCCCAGCGCCAGTGTTTATTGAAACAAAAACGTCCGCCGGCAATATTGAAGCAGCAAACGTCCAGCTAGGCGTCTGGATAGCAGCGTGGCATGAAAGTTTGCGCAGCATCATGAGACTTGGTGGCAGCGCGGAGCGAATCATCACCCTTCCTATTATCCAGGTTGTAGAGGGAGTCTGGACTCTCATGTTTGCGGTAGATGCGCAAACTGAAATCGTGAGCTTTCTCTTGAGGCTTTCTCACACTGTTAAGCTAAATCCCGTCAGCATATTCTCGATCGAGACTTTCGAATCGGCAACAGCAGCACGGTTCACGGGGTGTACCAACTCCAGGCTGCTCTCTCTGCAATCGTAGATTGGATGGAGGGTGAGTTCAAGACGTGGATTACTCAAGTTCTTCACAAAGCTTTGAGCTAGGTCAATGGTGGACGCCGTGTATATAGTTACATGCGTTAGGCGTCACAGTTGTTACGGGGGCTAGCGGAAGGCATATGCTGCTGGACCTAAATTCTACCGGGTCCTACCCTGGACCCCGGTACAGGCAGGACATTTGGTGATGGTTTTTTTTTTTTTTTTTTTTTTTTTTTGGACGAAAAATATGTCAGATTTGGCGATGGCTGGGGCGGTCCCGGTGGGACTCCGTGCATCGCCTCTTCTCTCTGTACTACACCAATTTTCAGGCACACTAGGTCATGATACCCTACTCTTCTATTCCTAAATCAATCCGCAATGCCCAGATCGTTAGAACTTCTATCAAAGTTTCGATAATGAACAGATGAGACGTTGCTATTCAATCGACCCTTGGAGTAGGATGCAATTTCTCCATTCGGACTCCTACGACCTCCCTGATAACCAGTTCTGTTCTTTGGGATACTAGTTCCAACTCCATTGGCAGATGGCAATCACTTTTACCATCGCATTGGTGTTGACGACCGCTGGCAGCCAGCTCGAATCGTTTAGCAAAGTCCACGGCCGTGAATGTTTGGAATGGTGCAACTGATGGCCGGAGGCCGTTGTGCCTCATGATTGCGAGGTACTCGGACAATCGTGATTGGTTGGTACAGTACGCCTGATAAAAGTCGTTTACACCACATGGATAGCACGTTTTGGTCGTTTCCGAGTATTGACTGCGGCACTGAAGACAACAAACGAGACCGCTTATTTTGTGACCGCGCGGATCGCGCCGCAATGCTTCTTCGCCCACCTGCAGTATCTCATATAATTGACGGAGCAAGGCCTGTATCATATCAATTATAGAGGCTGATAATGCTTGTCAGTATTCACGGCTAGTTCATGAACAAGGTTCTGTACGTACCTTTGAGTTCAGACGGCATTAGAGTCATCAATTCTTGATTCGGCCATGACATTGCAGTCTCCAGACTGACTTGGCGAGTTGCAGCTTTCGAGATAATCTGCAGGCAGTCAGAGGCACGAAACAAGTGAGCCGCCGATAGGAGGAGCCCTGGTTCTTCAGTCTCTTGGGGTTCATCAGGGCTAAGCCACACAGAGATCCAAGGTTTCAGGGCTCTGATACAGTCGTACTTGTCGCACTGAATTGGGATCGTCAGGAGAGTTTTAGGCTCAAACTTTTCGTATTGTGCATAGATCCAGAAGTGCAGAATGGATAAAAGCACCTCCATCGCTTCAGGATCATCGTCCTCTGAGCGAATTTCCGGGCAGATACCTTTCCGAATTTCTGAGCTCTCTATGAAGTTGGACTGAAAGAGAGCTTTAAAATAGTCTGATGCAAGACTAAGAACAGTTGATGAGACTAGGATTTCCTTTCTTGTGGAAAGTTTGCGACTGGGGACCACAATGATGGCGTCTCCATCGGGGTGTAAGATGATGCATTCAACCTGGGCAGTGTTGCTCCCCCAGCATCTGCACGGCTTCGACTGCTGCCATCGCTTGGCACAGATACAAAAGTTGTTGGGCATATCTCAGAGAAGAAGAATGCTCGAGGAGACAGGAGGACAGCTTGATGACAGCAGTATATGGATGATTCGGGCAGCTCTTTAAGATTTTGCCTCTAGCATGACCATAACCAATAAGACAGGAAGCTACTTATATACAATGATGTTTTATCCCCTTCAGTGTGAAAGGAGCAAAGAGGTCACGAACAATGTTTTTGGCCAATGTGGGATTTCCTGTTTGTGTGCCCAATGGGATACAGACCAGCGACTTCGAGGAGGCCCCCTCTGACGATAAAGACGATATCAAATCAATAGATAACAATTCTTTAGAGAATTCGATTGAGAAAAGCTTGATGCTTGTGGCTGCGTCGATGCCGATGTCAAAGCTTTCCAGCCACATACCGCAATTTGTCGGGAGCTTCCGTCACGATGCCGCCGTGGCGTCGGGCGCAACATACAAGAAGGCTTCGGCGAGTGACGCAGTCAAGGTTGACGCAGTCAAGGTTGACGCAATGAGGCCTTCGGACGTGGCAGCTATAGCGACACACGGGATCACACCAGGGTACTCTCCTGGCTCATCGAAGCTGTCTTGAGGTTCAGTCTGTCAACTCCAGAGGAATCTCGCCCCTACTCGTTGCTGTTACCATGGGACATCTCGCAAGCTGCCAGCTGCTGCTGGACCATGGTGCTTTGAGAGGAGAGCACGGTGAATTTGCACTTCATGCCGCTGTTGTCTTTGGCCAAAACGAAGTTCTGAAGAAACTTATTTCAGCCGAAGCCAATGTGCATTCGCAGCCCGACCCGCAGAAACTTAATGCAACTGTGGGAAGACTCGGTAGAGCAGAATTCAATTCATGTGGCACTGCTTTACATACAGCTGTGAGAATCGGCGGCCCGGGACCTGTGAATGGTTACGACAGCCCTAAAAATTGTCAATCCGCCGCCGAATCCAGCGCAATTTTGCTTCGTGCTGGTGCAGCTCTAACAGGAGGGGAATTGATTCTTGGAGCATATTCCAGAAACATCCACCTTATTAACTTAGCTCTAGCAGCTGATGCATCGCCCAACGAAAGAGAACAAGCGTTGACACTTATTGGAAACCGGATATGTCTTCAAGTTGCTTGTTCCTTCCGTCGTAAAAATATTATCAGGACCCTCCTTCATGCTGGTGCAGTCTTGGAGGGCGACGAGCTTTTTCTCGCCATGAACAGCTTCGGCCATAGGGAAGCTGGCAGAGAATCCACAGCGAGGCACTGGATATTCTGTCACTACTCGACGAGCATGGTGCTGATCCTCAGGCACGATTTCCTAACGGCGCCACTTGCCTTGAATGGGCATTTGGTATAGGAAGCGAGGCATTGATACAATGGGCTACTTCTCACTCGACCAATGTCTATGAAAGCGGGCTTGTTTGTGCTATGTCGCAGCACATCTCAAGGACTGGCTGCATACAGACTACCCAGCGCCTCGAGGCTATCCTGAGCACTCGTACCGGCCACCAAGCTACAGATGCCCTCGAGGCTACTGCCCTTGCATTGGCGATGCTCCGTGGGGATTCTGGCCCCCAAGTCAAGCTGCTTCTTTCTTACATTACTCCATCAAATGTGTGCTATCTCTATTTCGACCGACGCTACTTTGTCCAAGACTGCTCCAACCGAGACCGCCTTGCGAAGTTCGAAAAGCAATCAGTATCGCTGCTGAGACGCGATTCACTCCTGAGACCATGCTTCTGGGGGACAAATGGTACTATTCTGGTGTCGCCGTTGGCTGTTGCCACTGTGGCCTTTAGACAAGATCCTCCCTGGCGACTCACGTATTCTTGCCTCCTCCGTCCCGACCTGTTCGTACTGCTTTGTACAATCGAACACCATGCTCTGGAGCTTATGGATAAATTTCTCACCGAAGGCATACAGCAGCTTAGCCAAGAGCTACAACAGCAACTCTGGCTGCCAAGCCCTCTACTATTGGCAGTGGCAATGGGCAACCTAGACATGGTTCGTTTGCTTTTACGGTACGGCTATGGTGTAAATGATCGTCCTGACATTGAAAGCTCTACTTGCCTCCAATGGGCAGCAATGCGCAAAGAATGGCCAATGGTATCGTATCTGCTTGACTCTGGGGCAGATGTGAATGCTAGGCCGAAAGGATATGAAGGGGCTACGGTATTGCAGTATGCTGCGATATATGGAAACCTTGAACTTGCAAGGAGGCTCCTCGATCAAGACAACCCTGCCAACATCCACTCACATAGATGCAGGCGCTATGGACGGACAGCATTAAAAGGGGCTGCTGAACATGGCCGACTAGATATGATCCAACTTCTTCTGCGTTCTTGCGCTAAGATCTCAGGCACTGGCCAATGGCAATACCTCGGTGCTATCAAGCTAGCCGAAGCCAGGAACCACCTTGCTGTGTCAGGACTTTTGAGAGTTCAAGGAGACTGGACATGTGAAGATAAGTGGCGATTGGAGAAAGAGTATGATGATATGGAACTCTCTGGAACTACAGCCTCGGGGTGCTCTGACTCTGATTGCAACGAGGAGCACGAGGAGTCGTTTTGGGAAAGGAATACGTCCTTCTGTTCTTACTGTCGTCAAAATCATACAGCAGGTAGTCTATAACTTGCGCTCTCCCCTTCTTGGAAGTGATTAATAAGTGGTTGGAGATACTACACAGACAGAAGCGGCTAAGAACCAAGTAGAAGAGAGCCTTGACTCTAGCCACATTCTAAGCAGGGCGTATTGGCATCCGAGACCCAACAGATTGACATAAAGCTCGACAACTCTCGGCAAAGTTTTCTCTCCAACTTTAATCGAGTCACCTGCCAAAAGCTATCCAGCGGCCGTCATCGAAAGCCTTGATATCACCTCATCGCCTCGACCCAGTCCTCCGGAACAAGCCTTCTCCTCTGACCGTGACATCAGCATCACCGCAGCCACAAGCCTTGAGCTTTTCCCAATCTAATTTTGCTGCCAACTGTCATCTATTGATTTGATGTCGTCTTTATCGTCAGAGGGAGCCTCTTCGAAGTCGTGGGTCTGTATCCCGTTGGGGTACAAGATCGGGAAATCCCACATGCATGCACACCTACCTACTTCATCACCTTCAAAGTTCAATGGTTTATTGCCCCAACTGCTTCCGGAATGGGCAATCCACCGAAGAATGTGACAAATTATTCAACTTACAAGAAGTATACGTATAGTACATTCCTAGGGATTATGCTTTTCGTATTAATGTGAGTACGTTTGGTTGGCTCGCTAGCCCTTCCAGAAAGTAGAGAGCGGACGAGCTGATATTTATATCGATACGGGTTTCCCCTCCGGTAGCCCATTCCATTCCTTCTGTGGCTTGTAAAGCTTTGACGATTGGGGGCAGAGAGGATCCGTCTTGTTCATGTACAAGGAAGGCGTGTGCAAGTCAGGGAGCCTCCTTCAGAATGGTGGCGCTAAGCTATCAGCAGGGCTAGATATTTTCCCCCGCTTCGACAGATTCCGATGAATATACATAGGTAGGAACCTTATCGCCGCGGTTTTCAGTTCGTACTCACAACGTATGAACAGGGTTTAAATCTCTCGGGCTCAGCTATGTCCTGCTGTGAATCTTGGCCGTCATCTAGTGCTTCTGTTTGTATTAAATGCCACGGCTTCCTCCGCTAAGAGGGGGTACCGATTCCTTTGCCTCGTGGTTCAACCTTCTATTAACTTCCACCCACTACCACCGCTGATGATTTTCTGCAGGAAACAATCTTAACTACGCTGAGAGGTTGTCTTAACTACAGATATCAGAACCCACAACAATGAAACATGAATAACCAATCGTCCATGACATAGCGACCTGCTACCTGCTGCCCGGACGAAAGGAGGAATGCAGACCACGTCCAGCTCCTCCCCTACAATCAACGCCTTGTCACCCCACCATTCAAGCTTTCGCATATACCCCGGGAAACAAGATGGATCCCTCTACGGCCTCCTCGATCTGGAGCTTGGCTCTGACCCCGACCACATCCGAGAGCGGAACGTTCAGAGGAACTGTGGTGACGCCGCGTCAATCGTCGGTACGAGAACCTACTGTCGCTCTGCCGTCCGGCCCTATTCGCGTCACAACACTGAACGTATCTTCGTGGCCCCCGTGCTATCCGGTTATCGGGCAATTCGCCATGACAAATTCGGAGGAGGTGGTCGCTGCGGGTCCTGACGGCCTCTTCTCTTTCAAGCGTGTACACGACCACGTTTCCAAGCCTTGGTCCAGTCCCCGCCCCTTTCCAGAGACACCTCTTGATAGTTCATCCATCTCTGGAATCGCCCTACACGAGGATAAACACAACAAGCGGCTAGATGTGTTTTGCATCGCCAACGGGAATTTGTATAGCTTCAGTCGATCCGCTAGCCAGGAAGACGCGAAGGGACCCGCCTCATTTGTCGCAGACTTGTCCCCCCCTTGGCCACATACCGTGTCAGTGGCACACCCTGTGTTGCTACAACCCTGGAGGTCTCGTACGGCTCCTACACTAAGCCGCATAGATACAGCTTGGTTGTCCCTAGCCAGTCGGGTGGTCTGCTGCACACTTCTACTACCGGACCTAAGATCCAGAGCACGCCCTACTGCTCAGATAAGACCAAAACAGAATGGGAGCCGGTCGAACACGTGGCTACACATTTAGGTATTATCTCTGCCGTCACTATCGTGGCGCTCGATACGAGCAAGAGCGCCTCATTTGGCTTCTTCGGCTCCGTAAACAATTGGCAGGTCGACATTGTCGCCGTTTGCATCGCACAAGGCAGACTACACTCAGTGGAGGGACCTTTTACGGATCCAACATGCCGATCGTACTCTTCTCCTACTAGTGGCTGGAAGGGCAATATCACAAAAAAAATCCACCACCCCGGGGAGGTAACAGGTAACCCCGTACTCCTTCAAAGAAAACCCCAGCATGGTCAGCTAGATTTCCTTGTGCCCTCAGCCGCGGGAGGCGTCTTCCACTTTGTCCGTACGCCGTCTACACCTGACGAGTGGCACATGATCAGACACGTTGGGTTCCCTAGTAGCCTCCCTGCAGCGGGCAGCCTGGCCTTCTATTCTCCCAGGCAAGAGTCACCCTATGACAACGCAAAGCTAGGAGCCGCTCTTCAGATCGGGGGCCGACTCTACACCATTCAGACCTTAGATGGACGCTCCCCCTGGTTTAGGTGCCAGCTCTACCCGGTTGAGAGGCCAGGGCCGTCGTATAATTGAGGATGGTTCAGAGGGGGACTAGCCATGATAATTGAGTGCTTGACCTAACAGTGTTGCGAAGTTACACTAAATAGATTGATCTGGGAGTGCCCATAGATTGCCTGTACTTTTCCTCGAAGGTTGAGGATTGAATCTTATTATTCAGAATCGATACTATGCATATCTAGAATTATAATGTTACCAAAGGCTATGAGGGCCTTGTCCGAGGCTATGATATGAAAGCTTTACTAAACTTGAAGTGTCAAAAAAGCTTCAAAAGCATCCGTTTTAGCATCCAATGTTGAGAGTGTCTTTGCGCGACATGTTTAGGGGGGGATTATCAGTGCTTGCCAATATGACCAGGCCGAATATATTAACCCCCTTTTTGGCGTACTTTATATGTGAAGTATAAAGCAATGAAGTAAAGGCGTTTGTAGTAATGAATCCTTCTTACATTCGTTTACATCGATATGTTGATATTGCATATAGAAAATTCATCACTGGGCTCTATAGACAAACATCCTGGGTCGGAAAAGAGCTGTCAAGTCCTAGACGCGTCAGGTCACAGATAACTTTGAGTAACTTCATAATAGATGTAACGATCGGCCTATCCTGAACGTAGGGTAGGTGAATGTGATCGGTAATTGAGGTCCCAAAGGGCTGAGTCGGGTTTATGTCACAGGGTCGGTCGTGGCGTTACATCTAGTAATGTGCTGTCTACCAAAGGTAAGAGTGTAACCAAGTTGTATTGACAGCTGGTAGGCTCCTAGTTAGGCGTACTACGCAGAATCCTCCCATCTATATACCTCAGGGACTGGGCTGGCTCAGGATCGTCGGTCCTGGACCGAACCGCGCGCCGGACGATCCGGTCCAGTGGGTCTTCGGTCCCATGACTACTGCCTCGGGTGTGTCGTAACGTCTACCTTGCTTTCATGTTTCCGTAAAATAAATAAATAAATAAATAAATAAATAAATAAATAAATAAATAAATAAATAAATAAATAAATAAATAAATAAATAAATAAATAAATAAATAAATAAATAAATAAATAAATAAATAAATAAATAAATAAATAAATAAATAAATAATAAATAAATAAATAAATAAATAAATAAATAAATAAATAAATAAATAAATAAATAAATAAATAAAAAGAGAGAGAGAGAAGAGCTAATTTTCATATACAGATGGATGGGTTGAAGATGGCCTTGTTCCGAAGTTTATCCTCGGTCATGTAATCAATGGAAATATGTCGCTATTATACGCACCACGTAAATGTCCTCATCAGCTATGGCATAGAACCCTTTGAATGTTGTTTTTAATTTCTCTAAACCCCGCTTGAATCTCTGCGCTTCCTCCATCAGTTCATGGAAGCGATCCTCCTGCTTGCCGGTTCGTGTGATCAATGTCTCGATAACGGCTGTGGTATGGATCAAGCCAGATTATACTTCTTAAAATCGAATACGCAGCTCATGCGGCCTATAAAGCCTCTCACCAACAAGCTTTATCTAAGAGCTGATTGATTCGAATAGCTGATGCGGTTCCGATATTCGCAGACGAGTCGCGTGATCAATAGATCCATGATGAGGTTCAGAAACTGTGTGTTGAATAAAATGAAGCGATGAAGCCCATTTCTTCCGGAGTTGCTTTAAAATCATGTGGTTATATTCCATGGTGCACTACGATTTTCCTAAAGTTTAGTAGAGGTAATTTGTTGAACGAACACGAAGGTTTGGGGCAGGAACGGCTGACACAATTTGCACTTGTACAATTCACCGTGCCTATGTCACCCAAGGTATACGAATTTAGGACAGAACGCACACAGAGCAACATTGTCGAGACTGCAAAGAGGGGGTGAAGGTTTACGCCGCTAAAGTTTACTTCAGCCAAAAAGCGTAAATTCCATTCCGTGGAATTTGACTTGTGATAGCATAAAGTACAAAGAAATAGTCAAGACTGCCATCTGGAATGCTCGTAAAAGTATCTATTCTATGTCAATAAATATAAGCCAATCCCATTTCCACTCTGACATGGATTTACTGATCCGCATAAGCAATAATCATTGAAACGATCATGATGTCCTTTGCTACTTCTCAAGCGAGCAATTCAACAGTTCGACAATCCCTTGACTTGGCCCCAGACGGCGACCTTGTCTTCGTCGTTGGCTCAGAACAAAGAAGACTCAGAGTCCACTCGCAGCAGGTCAGGAATGCCTCACCGGCGTTTAATACAATGTTCCAACCCAAATTCAAGGAGGGTCAAGCATTACTGCAAGAGGGATCTGCTGAGGTTGAGCTCCCCGAGGACAACGCCGACGCGCTGGAGATTATTTTGCAGGTTATCCATGGCTACAGTGACCAAGTACCAACAACCTTGGAACCCAGTCGGCTGCTTGAGGTAGCAAGAGCTTGTGAAAAATATGACATGGCTAGACCCCTTGCATTCGCTATTAAAGTCTGGCTTGATTGCAAAGTCATCAGAAGCTCGAAAGAGTTATGGGCTATTACGATGGCAGCCTGTCTCTTCCGTCACCAGCAGGTTTTTGCGGAGGCAACGTCTGCACTTGCATTCAACTTTGGAGGATCCTATTTGGACCTGGCCAGGGAGTTCGAAGCAGCTAATGTTATCGAATTCTCGGTGTTGTTGGAAATTGCAGGTACGTTTTTCCGAACGGTTAGAAGTATGTCAACGAACAAAGACTGATCCCTCATAATCAGTGATGCTGGAGGAGACACGAAATCGACTTCGCATGGATCTGATTACGTATATATTGACCAAAGATTGGAGTGTACCTTCGCTCTCCCGAAAAACTAAAATGTGGCCGGGATTGATAGCTGAATTCTCGCAGCAGGCTGCTCGTTTGGAGACGTCCTCCATATTTCTTGTTCTTAAAAGGATGCAGGAAGACCTCTTCGAGTCGGTTAATGGCAATGCCGAAAGGTTGGTTATTGCTTGTAGATGGAATACCACCTTCCGAGCCATCGCGGAAAACTTTAGGAAGGGACAGGAAATCACTGGGAAGCTCTGCATTCTTTGCCTTCTGAAAGAGGAACACAGAGAACATGAATAAGCAGAAAAATTAGGCATAAATATGATTATATAAAATTGGAACTTGATATAGATGCTTATGGAACTTTTGCTTTCATGTAATTATATATCCTAACTGATTACATTTCTGCAAAGGGGTTGCGAATTGCTCATGAGGAGTTCGCAGCCATCACACCTTAGGCTCTGGTCCCTGTGGCTCGGTCCCTGTGGCTTGGGCCCCTGTAGCTTGGCCAGTCGTCAGCGTGCCTGTTCCCAGAGGATTCAATGGGTCCATGCATTTTGCAAGGTATCATGTATGGAAGTGTCACTGGCAAGTGAGGGACGGTCAAGGCATCAAAGTGGTGATCCTGCGCAAACGACCTAGACAAAGATTGCCGGCTGACAAGGCTTTGAGCTACTTGTGCCAAATTCGCAAAAGGATCAATACTTGTTTCGAGCTGGCCCTCCTGCAGAGGAGAGTCTGATATGTCGTATGGCCAATAGACTTTGATAGGGTAGCTTGCTTTAGGTATGGCTCTGTGCAGATCTCTATGCTATAAACTGTTACCAGCCAATATGAAGGAAACTAGAATGTCCTAAGCACCATGGGGCATAATTTGAATTGCTCATTTAAGCTGTCATATGATCGTTTAGAACTAAAGATTAGGCCTTGCGTCGAGGACAGCTTTGCATCGTTTTCCCTGCTTGACGGGAATCAGGTCTCGCGACCATCGAAATGTTTGATTGGTTCACCGAAATGCATTTGTTTGGTCTAAGGTTTTACACGGACTATTACCATGAAGATGGGCGGCTTTCTCGTTATTGGTCAACGTCTCAAGAACAAAGACAAAATCTGGATCGGTCTAAATCTCGACTGAATATAGAGGCTTTTGGGTAGCTTCTGTATGCTCTATAATTGACTCTGACGACGTCTTGGCAAGGATCAGACGAGGCTCCGGCCCTCTCCAAGGAGGGAGCTAGTTGGACCATATTATTAGCAGCTAATCATGCTTGTTGGCCGGATCTGCTTTGGCTGAATGAGGCAGACTAGGGTATGCCTCGATCGGCTTGAACCACCTCCTCCTTCCTTTACCCTCTCCACATGCCCAACTCAGACAGAAGAGACTTAGCGTAGCACATCGTCCACTTAGGTCTCAGGGGGCCACAATGGCACACCAAGTACGAGAAGAATATCAGACATCGATCGGCAATGAAGTACACCAATTGGGCGTGAAGCAGGGTGCCACGGCAGGGAAATACTGAAACTGGGACTTAGTGCGCAGCCCACTCTTTTCGGCTGAGTGATGCGGGTGCTATTCGCTCGCCTGTCGCTATGGCATAGCGTTTTCCGCCCTGGCAGCAGTGTGACTCCACCGCGGGGTCAGGGGTCTCGAGCAGGTAAACGCGTCGAGGTCTTGATGCTGCAGATGGGGCGGTGAGGCTTGATTGCTACCTAGCTCGGGGAATTGTTTGTAGGCTGGCGTCCGAAACAAGATAAATGCCGCAAAGGCCAAGAAGGCAACCAAAATGCTTGCTATAGTGCTTAGATTGGGAAATGCTGATATTCTGGGAGGACTGGTGGGGATGGACTGCACTGAGCGGGAGGCGATCGTTCTCGACGGGGAGGAAGCAAATCCTCTGATTACAATTATCTTGGCCGTTATCCCTGATTCTGGACGGTCGATTCAACATGGGCCCTACGAGGACAATGCCATGCCTCGCTCTTATTTTTTGAAGCGAACAGGGCGACCTTGGTCACCTCACCCAGCATGTTCGCTGACATGTGACCATTGTCACTGCGAAAGAGCCAATAGAGCCTCGTAGATAGTCCCACCTCGTAAGGCATTCATAAAGCCCGATTTGCGGAGTTGAAGTCAATGTGGCAACAAGAGTGCAGGCGCCGTCAAACAAAGTTCAGCTCGAGAGATAGTCCTTATTACTTGGAAATCATTAGTCTCTGCTATCGGAGGAGATAAATATAGAGCATAGCGGTCAACCCAAGGCTGAGACGTAAGCCAAGGAACAGCAACATCGAGAAACTCGCTCATAACTTAAGAGTTTTGCAGCGGGAGAGGCGCAAACTCAGTAACCCAGATAGCTATATCGCGTTAAAAGATGTCGTTGACCACACCGTGAGGGTGATTCATGCAGTCGGTAAAAAGATACGCCTGGTCGCGGCCACTTCTGCCTTCAATACTGTACCAATGGAGATCTTGAGCATCGCAGCGGACCTCCCAAGGATTGTTTCCATGGTATGCAAATTGGCGGAGCCCAACACATGGGAATGCCTTGAAAATCAGGGGCTTAAAGAGCCGTGCCTTAGTTGTATGCCCATCTATGGATCTCAAGGGTATTTACAGAGGCTGGGAGCCCAGCAACAATTGCAACAAGTGAAATAATAGCGGGTGGCCTCATTCTGTACATCGACATAAGAAATATAAGAACTAGAAGAGTGATGCTGCCGCTTCCCCTGTCATTGTCAAGGAAATCGGGGTTACCGCTATCCCCGTCCAGCCGAGCGAGCTGCATGACGCTGACCCTCAACCCTATGAGGAAAGACGTGCGAAAGGAAAGGGTGTACTCAGGAGGTGTGACAACAGCAGTGGCAAGTGTGTGGCCTGGTCTCGCAAATGCCCAGCCACAGTATACCGCTGAGAGAAGATCAAGACCAGCCCCTTCACAACAGGCCACCATTGCGGACTTCTTCAGCTCGGCCACATCTCTCCTTGCTGTGGGCTGTGGAGGTTAACGCTGGCCCCGATGAACCGAAGCGTCTCGACAGCGGAGCTCAGAGAGATTCTCTCTATCCTCCAAGGTTCGCCGTAAACAATACAGGCGCCTCAAATGAGATCTTTGGCGGTAATCTGGTTTGGCAGTCGTCGGCGGCCTGAAGCTTCCGTTCCAATACCGCAGGGGGCTTCGTCCCCTTTGGGAGGGGAGGGCGAAAGAATTAATTTCTCGTTTCTGGCGTCGGTTATGCCCTTTGCTGAGTTGGCTGCCCTCTGGCTTGTCTCGGCAAGGCTCGGCTTAGGCGGAGGTTTACACCTGATTCTTCTATTCGATGGTCCCGCTGCACACCAAGCATCGTGCCTGTTCCGTCCAAGTCCTGTCGCCTCCCGAGACATTTTCTCTCAGGTCCTTGATCTCCCAGATGGTCGGGCCATCGTTCATCTTGAGACTGGCCTCAAACAGCCCCTGATAGGGCTTGTAATCCGAGTTCTTCTTCTTTCGGCTCTTCTTCTCAACAACCGGTTTCGATGGGGTCTCGACTGGGGTGGCCACGGGTCCTGGGGTCGGAGTCTGGGTGGTTCGGGGTGTCTCGCCATCCGCCTGCTTCACCAAGACGTTCTTGGACGCCTCGGCGCCTCGGACATCGATTGTCGGCTGGGTATCTTCACCCCTGGTTTCCGTCGGACTGAGGGGTCGGGTGCCCTTCTCGTCGTCCTTCCCTTCCTTCACAAGAGGTTGCTGGGTAATGTGGGGCTTGGTGGTGCCCAGCTGCTCATACACACGTATCAACAGGCCGTCGAGCAGGCACTCATAGTGCAGCCATTTCCCGCATGTCGAGCTCGTGCAGCCGATGAGCGTCTTGTCGGGGTTCGCGGGGGTTTCACACTTGCAGATGAGCTCAACAGACTTGAGTGGTATCAGTATCAGCGTCCCATCGCTGGGGTAGATAGGAACCGGGTCGGCCGGATGGCACTTACAGAGAGCTGTGAGTTTCGGCAATCAAAAGCCTGTCGCCAGTACAGCGCGTCTTGAACCTCATCGTCATCGGTCTCTATCCAATGATTGACATTTGCCGGCTGGGTCACGCTGACGACGTTGATGACATCCACTAAACGCGAGTGAGTTTTTTTGTTGATATGGGTGCTAAGTGGAGCGAGCGTGGAGCGACTTACTGTGGTTGGACGCGATCAATTCGTTCTGGCCATGGTATGGCTGGCGACCCTCGACGGAGCGCTTGCCGTCGAGCGTGTTCTTGGGCAGCTCGTCGGGAGAGTACATCCAGTTAACGCGAGCGTAGACATGATGCTCGTCGGCGGCGCGAATCTCCAGGATACGTGCGACCCAATCATCGTCGGACTTACGGGCCTGAGGGACACCGTCAGGGTTTGCAGCTGCCTTCTGCCGCTCAATCGTCGCGTCATTGGCAACGTATACGAAATCCTCGCTACAGTACTTTGTTCCATTGACTGCGGCGGTTAACAACTAAAGCTCTAGCGAGGTTGAGGTGATAGGCGGAAGGGGCGGCAGGATGAGAGTTGATGGGGGATCAGCCAAGGGGCGACGTACGGATGAAGCTATGGTATCGCGTCATCCCGAACCACTGAGAGCTCGGCTCGACAGTGTAGTGTAGATTCATGGTCTCATGCGTCTTGAACTTGCCGACGGGGGCGAAAGGGGAGATCTGAATCTGGACCTTCTTCTCCTCGTCGGCCTCATCGCGCTTCTGCTTCTTGGCCTTGGGCCGGTCACGGTCGATGGGAGGCGGATTGATGACGATAGTCACCTTGAAAGGAAAATCGGCGCGATTCTCATCGGCAGTGGCGCCGAAGCGTGGGCGCTTCTTAGAGCTGGAGCCCATGGCTGTTGATGTAGATGGGCAGCCTCGCTTCGGAATCACGTTTAGCCTTGCCCAGTTCGCTGACCTAACGCGTCGCGGGTGGCGGGATTGTGGACCCGAGCTAAGCCTAAATCGGCTCAAGAAATCTGTGAGGGCGCCGACGAAGATAAGCGACACAGCGACGTGGTCGACCGTGGCAGATGCTGATCCAGAGATCCTAAATGCAGATGAACCGGCAGCATATATTACCATGTTGGGGGTCTGGGTCAACGCGCAGTTTCGCGGGGGGTGGAAGCTGGACTGGGTTCATATTAGCCAAGGTGGAGCTTGTGATTGATGAGTGTCAGCACCAACTCGATTTCACCTTCGAGACTGCATCTTGTACAGCGTTCCCTTCCTTATATCGTCGAATTATTAACGTCGGAGAAGCAAATTCTCTTCTATATTGCTACAGGCGGTATTGATAGTATTTAGCATCATTTTTTGTATTGTTTGTGTACGCTTCTTGTCATTCGAGATGTCCAGCATAGCTAAGACTGGTAGTCTTCGCAGCCTAACAATCAACTGGATTATAATTGCGGTCATTGCACTGGCGCTCCCTGCCCGAAGACTCGTCTCCTACCTCGGAATCGTTCCGATGCGGCGCTCCTGGTCAGTCTCCTGCGCCTGTCGTCCAAAGCACTGTCGTTCCGGCAAAGAATGACAATTCCCCCGCGGCCTGCCATGCTAGTACGTTTTCTACCATGAGGCATACGCCCAAGGAGATGTTTTAGATTGTAAGAATTGAAGATCGCTCTAAGCTTTCCAGGAGGCCGTTGTATCAAGCGAATCCAGTAGGATTTCTCAAAGGATCACACCCAATCAATGGGATGACAAGGAACTGGAAATACAAATTAAATCTATTACTCGGTTTCTCAGAAGACATCAGAGAAGGAAACAGCAGAGCATAGATAGAACTGAATGATAGGCAATCACAGAGACTATCTATTTCTAGTTATTGTTTGTTGATACTAATACAAAATGATGCCTCTTATGAATCACCAAGAAAGGAAGGCCTGCAAGGGCATATAATCACAAGCAACGGCTTCGTGATCCTTCACTGACATTACCGTGTTACAGTCTTCGTGGTCCAAATTCACCGCCATTCAGTATTGGCCGGTTGCCTACTGTAAAGCTATTTCGACAGTCAAGCGCATAACCCTAACCAGAGGCTAGAATTGGCTACTGGGCAGACGATGTCGTTTTACCCACTCCAGCGTTTTCAAGTCCTCCAGAATTTGCTCAATATCCATATCGCAAATACATTCAATTAATTTGTATTTGCGAAGAGAGTTCCTTATTCCTCCGCAATCAAGCTTACTGGCAACCGAGCGATGGCTGCTTAGGATGTACGCACTGTGGGACAATACGGTGCGTTATTGCCAATAGCCATCGCTAAACTCTCGGTATCCAGAACGATTGAGAGGGCAGCGAAATGAGAATAGGTCCTGTATCAGCAAAGTAATCGAACTTTTAAAGCGAGAGTGGTTAGCAAGAGTTGACCTGCTTCTAGTTTCGGGTTTGTTTGCCACGATATATCCAACCAACTATATACTTCTGGCGGGGAGACCAGCCATCACCTCAGTGATAGGTTTGCATGCGGCGGGAATTCTAGCAGTAGTTTATCGCGCGACGACAGATGAGACAGAAATCGTGACAGTGTCACAGATTTCATAATGACTATATGTTATGCGGCTGTGAATTTGCGACCAGCATGGCATGGACAGACCCGGGGATCAAGGGCAGGTGTTATACGCCCCGTTTCGGCTCTTGTCATCACTCCCGTAAATCTTCATGATATTCTCTAAGAAGAACTTCCACTGTGACTCCCACATTGCTTGCAGCTCCCGGCGTTCAGCCTCATCGACACATGCGTGCTCTATGCTCCACATGATGAGCTGCTTCCAGCCGTACAGGTCCATATCTGCCTTGCCGACCATGACTTGGTAAAAGTCATGCGAGAGCGAAGACCTGATGGCTGGTCAGCATCGCTGTCTCATTGACCAATCCTCCAATCAGAGATGAAAGTACACATCGATACATACCTGAAGAGTGTTCCGTTGTCCGAAGCAGACTTGGGTACTGCTGTTAGGGCAGTTGCTGCGCAGTAATTCGATACCGGGACAGTGGAATCACTGTGATGAGATCCTGTGTGGTAGGCATGCTGACCAACACAGTGGGTCATTTCCTTCCTATGATTCTAGGCGTCAACATAGAAGGTTGAGTTATATCGTGTCGCAACAGGTATCAAGCTTTTCCCGTGCTTGGTGTAAATGGAAAGGCTTCACTGAGCCCATGATACCCACATTTGGTCAACGCGGAACTGCACGGCTTTCTTGTCGATGACTCTACACCTAGTTATCTCGTTAGAGGTCGTGGTGGAGAGGGGGCAATGCCCACTTGGCTGTTGGTGATACACTTCGTTGTCAGGTGGTTCATCCATGCTCGACTATTTGCGCCAATCGTTCCAACCGCTGAGCTTAACAGAACACAGCTACTGTACATAAATCCAGACAACATCAAGAGGAATATCGCATGCCGGCTCACGTGGCTTTAAGCGATTATCAGTCGTAACAAAGCCCTGATTTTTATGAGTGGTGGGAGACGGGTATGTAAACCTATTGTGATACTTACAGTGAAGTGCCCTACCTTTTCGACGGGGGAGCCATTACTGGATATTGGTTGCTGACATTATTATGCGCCCCGGTGGAGCCAGACTTTTGATTGTGATAAGGCTCCTCCCAGGTCACAGACTGGGGTTTTGGCCAATAAAAGCTAGGTACTTGCTCTTTCTGCTAATCTTTATAGGAAGATAGCGTATAGAAAAGGAAGAATGACGCCGTAGATCCATTCCCGGCTTTTTGTGTAAGTGCTAAATTTGGTTCATGAGCTAGGTCGTGCCAGCTAGTTGTTCAGGACTCGTTCCTTGATGCAAACGCCGAACCATTAACTCCAGAAGTGGATGTCCAGCGCCTATGTCTGTTCCTGTGCCGTCATAGCGCACGATAATCCAAAGCATGACAGCGACCAATAGTTTGAGACCGGGGAGACGTAACAAACGAGATTGGGATCAAGAAGATTTTTAGTTGCCTCCGACTCAAGACTGGCCATGATCTAATGAATAACACTAATGATAAACAGCCTTTGACAAACGTCGATTAATCTTAGCGGGAAATGGGATAGTTAACAGACGACATGCGCTCTCTAGTCTGCGCTGTCGCGCGACGCGACGTGACAGCTGGTCAACATTTCCGCTCTAAATAGAGGATCCCACTAAAAAAAGTGTCGTTGGCACAGTGACTAGAGCACGCAGGTTCTGCCTTATACTTGTGGATGCACAGCGGTTCTGATAACCAAGTTAGATTAATGCTTGAGTTCGGCTTCTAAAGAGACCCTGACGTTACCCGAACGGTTGAACATAACGCCAATGAAAGAAAACCAGTATCATCGGCGTATTAATAGAGGATAAGGATGATATATCTCGAGCTCATCATAGACGCTACCGAACTTAGTTGAAATGGCTCACACCAATTTCTAAACTCTAACTGTACCTGATTTCTCCTATAGGTATGGTGACTACGTCATGAATATCTCCGCCTCCCTTATGGCTCATTTGTTAGCCCGATATCGCCCGAAAGTCACTTGCTGTGGCTAAACTGTATTCTACAGAAGAAGGCAAACCACGTTAGGGGCATATAAATTTCGTTAGCTACAAACCCAAACCCCAACTAATCTGAAATCCGAACCTTAATTCAGCAGTTTTACTCCACCCAGACCCATGGTTTTCATTTCTTTTTGCAAGTGCGTCACCACACGACGCAATGTTTCTTTCCCTCCATAGCAAGCACCGCTCTCGATGTGCTGTGCTAAACCGCTCACAGTCGAGAAGTGCTTCAGGGGCTTCGTCTCGCTGCTGCCTTCCACTAGAGCCAGTGGGCAATGGAACGATACTCCATCAGGTATTTTCTGGACCAAGGTTTGATGCACCCTCGCATGAACGCTTGATGACAAGTGTTGCTGGAGCGCGCCGGGAGCAAATGTGCGGGTCTTGGAAGGCGGGCAGATGGGACATCGTTTACGACCAACTGCAATACCGAACCGCGGATCAAGCGTTTGGGTGGGGTGTCCGCCGACTAAAAGACTTGAATCAGAACTTCCTAGTGGTGTGTGCATCGCCGTGAATGGGTAGGAGTCGGAGAATTCAGTCGAGGTGGGAGTGAGCAATGGACTCCCCACTGACGAGGTCGAAGTCTCAGACACGTTGTCCTCCAGGAGCCACTTTGTTGAAGCTTTAGTTGTTATAATCCCGTGTACGTCGTTCCTTATAATGGCTGCATTTAATTGAGCCTTTGTTGTCTTCGACAGACATCTCCCACTTTCCAAGTGTTGCAGCTGCGCCGACGGGCAGTGAAATTCTTTCTTGCATTGTCCACTTGCTAGACAGTTAATGTGGCATAGTGGCTGGTGTCGTATCGATTGCTGATGCTGCTTCAATGCAGTCATGTTCGCGAAAGACTTTTCGCACATGTTGCACCCATTAGGCCGAGGGGGTTGGAGAGGCTGTTTATTATCATTCTGAGTTCTCTTTTTGCGTTGGTGTACTGCGCTATGCCGAAGATGGTTTGAGAGACCGTTGTCAGTTTTAAAATTACGGTTCCAGTCGCAGCAGCGAAATTGAGTTGGGAGGGATAGCATTATGAAGTCAGAGCATGAGAGTATTCATAGTGTAATAAAAGAACGGAATGAATGCAACGGGAAAATATTGACAGGAGAACAATTATATCCATAAGTCAGATTGCGGGACAGATAGAATCATGATGCCAATGACGTTAGAGTTACGATACATCTAGCGCGTGATTCATGCACACAAGGAGGACTTGGCTATCGAGAGTTATCCCCTAGAGGATGGTAAGGTAGGCTTGTCACAGACAAGGTTTTTAACCAATAAAAATACCAAAAAGTGACTTCTATTTTCTTGGGAAAGCAGACTATGACAAAGTCCCAACATTCATGCTAGGTGTATGGGTTTAAACCTGTTCCCACGGACCTGACCGAGGAGCTACCAGCTTCATAAGGTCTAGATGCTACGACAGCCTCGAATTCCGGTGTCTGGTATTGAGGCGCAAGAAATGCTGTCTAATAACAGACGGAGAAGGCGCAACACTTTACCTAGCTCTAGCCTAACAGGCAGCAGATGGAACCAGCCTAGCACTGCCCTTAACCATGTAAATCCAGGCGTCACGGCTTTCACCATTTAGTGCCCTCATTCCGCTTTATCCTAGCCGAAGGGTCGCTTACGAGGCGGCGTTTTCGTGGACGCTGGTGGCTGATTGTCTTATCGCCTAGCTGAGACTAAATGCAGGCGCTTCGGCTTGTTACCGAAACGCATCGCCTAGGGGCTGGTATTTACCATAGCGCCATGAACCCATGGACAAGCTTGCTGCTCTACTGCACTCAAAGGGATATGATTGACACCATAGCTCAATTCATACAGGCATTACCATCGCCATGGCGTAGAAATCAAGAAAGTCAATGGCAAAGAAGTGCTAGGCGATATCCCCGGCAGTGTAAGGTCCTTCACACCTCGCCACACAATTGCAGTTCACGTCATCCTAGATGATCTATGCATTCTCTCGCTCCTTAAATGATCGTGGCGCTGCCATGAATAAATTAACCGTGGATTTTTGGGATGAGGGTATGCGCCTGCTACAGTCTTATACCCAATAGTGAGGCCTATTTTGTCTCTCATCCCACACCGCCGATCATCGTTACGTCCCTTATCATCATGCTGATATTGCGAAGGGGTTAGACTAATTCTCTATCGGCTCGACTATAATACGGCGGTGGTGCAGCAGAAGGAGTATCTCTATCAGGGCCCGAGAGCTACTTACACTTGCCCCAATGGATTTCCCTATGATCTGACGCATCTAGGGTACAAATGTCAGGATACACTCTCCATAGAAACGACCTAGACTTGAACGGACATAAATGCAGCAGCAGAACATGAGCATCTGCATCAAGATCCGGTTCACCGGGGTAAATGTTGATGTTAGCCCTTCTCCTTTTGGAGTATGAGCCGTATTGTCGAGTCGATCGAATTCATGCTCAAGGCTACAGTGGCTGTTGCTCTCGATCATCCCTTTTTGTATAAGACCCAGAGCTCTTCATCATTTCCTCGAAGTCCGTCGCCTGGTATTCGTTATTTTGTTCAAACCCCCGTCCCTGAAGCCTTCGTCCTTGGTGGATTCGTCACCTACATTGTTCTCATCGTTCTCTTCACAAGATAATGCTACCCCCACCGTCATGATTGACTTCCGGGGCTAGTTAATTCTGTAGGAGTATTGAGCTGTAGTGACAGGGAATATAGCTGGTAGCTGCATTCGCTCAAAACTATTGGGCCACAGGAGTCGGTCGCGTCAGTAGAAGTATATCGTCACTAAGGCCGTACCGATGACTCCTAAAACATTGCGGTGGTTCTTGGAGGTGATATTCAGAGTTTGAGGAGGTTGGGAGGGGGGGCGGGCTGCTCTTTCCAGTCGCATCTCGTGATGTCTGACTGGAATGCTCATCCGAGGAGATGTAAATGGTACATAACCTCGTAGACGCCTTAGTGGCAAGAGCCGCAAACCGCTGAATAAGATTTAAAGGCGCCATGCCGAAAAAGATATGCAGTCCATTCGTTAATTCGATTAGTAAAACCTGGTGAAACTCTTTTTAGGATGTTCCCGCAAATGTGAATGAGTGGAAGTTTCGTCTGTGAATTTACACTAGCAGTGCCACGCTGAGTCGAGATAATCACAGAAGCTCCATCAACAGCTCGCAAGCCTCGCAGGGTAAGCGTTTCCAGGGTCAACCTCTTCACTATCAGAGGCCTTTTGGGGTTGATGAGGCGATGGACCAGATAAATCCCCAGGTCAGTAGCACCCCATACGAGTGCTATGCATTAAGATGCGAAAGAAAGAACGTTCACCAAATACGTTGGTGGATGGTGCACATGTGACGCTGTGGCTGAAGCTAGAATGGCAAATCCAAAAATTTACAGTGCAGCCGAGCTAGCCGCAGCTTAGCATTAGCATGGCGTCACTATAGGGTATCAGCACTAGCTCACGATGGGTAAGTAGCTGCATTTATACTGCAAGAGGTTAGTGGGCAGCCACGAGATCAGCCATATAAACAGGGCTTTCTTTCAATTGGCTTGCATGAGACATCTCACCAATTTGCATCAGATGCAAAGCGATTTATTCCTGAAAGCATGCCGGCATCTTTGTGTGAACTTGATCCGAACGGCGACACCGAGTTGATTCTATCCCTTCCTAATATACATAAGTCTGGATGTTTAGAAGAAGATAGGAACAAGAAGAAGCAGAAGAACAAGAAATGGGAGAAGCAGGAGAATCAGGAAGAGGATGGATCATTTGGGCTGATCATTGAATCGGAAAATCATCCTCGGCAGATGTGTGTGACAGAACAGACCAATGTGCCTACTCCTGAGGCTACCTCTGCATTCAACGTCGAGTCGGTACGAGGAGCGGCTAGTCCCATTGCTAAGAAAGAACACCAAAAGCCATCCCCTGGGTCCTCAGTGATCATACGACATTGGAATGACCTGAGTCTACTGTCCCCATTTCATGGCGATGGCAGCGCTACTACAGTTTCATTCCGAGTGTCGCCCAAGCACTTGAGTCTAGCTTCGAACGTGTTTCGAACAATGATACAAGGTCCATACAAGGAATCGATTCGGAATTCTTGTGGCCTCTATGAGATCCAGGCATCTG
Source organism: Stachybotrys elegans (assembly GCA_020746835.1). NCBI lineage: Eukaryota > Fungi > Ascomycota > Sordariomycetes > Hypocreales > Stachybotryaceae > Stachybotrys > Stachybotrys elegans. Next base: position 2,925 of record JAGPNK010000048.1, on the reverse strand, counting down.
AATGGGATGCTCGCTGCTTCTTCATTATGCTTAATATCATACATGGCCATAACCGCGACGTTCCTAAACTGGTCACACTTGAAAAGCTAAAACAGATGGCTATTATTGTCAATTATTATCTATGTCATGAAGTAGTGGCATTTGTTGTGGATATACGGATCGCCAGACTGAGCACGAAGCTACCAACTCAGTTCGGGGATGATTCCATTACTTGGATGTTTATTTCCCAAGTCTTTTCCAACAGGCGTATATGGACATCAATGGCAACCATGGCTGTGCAGAATTCTAGCGGTATTATCGAGACAGACTTACCGATACCATTGTCGACTCTAGGTACGTCCTGGCTACCTTTCCTCCCGTGGAATCAGGAAGCTCATCTAATAATTGCCTTAGAACATATTAACTTGGAACGAAGGAAAATAATTGATAAGCTGTATAATGGGCTTTACGATTTAGTCGACAGACTCCTGGCTGGAAAAGAGGGCTGCAAAGCAGAGTGCTCATCTATGCTTTTGAGCTCACTACTTAGACAGATGCACGAAAATGGACTCCGGATGGATAAGTTAACTAATCCATGGGAGAGGATGAGCATTGCTGATGTGAAAAGAGTTATGCTGGATTTCCATTCGCCGGTGTGGTATAGCTCTAACCACACATACACCCCGCATCAGTGTACCGTGGAAAACAAGATAAATGACCTCCTGTCAGGACAGAAGTATTTGATAGCATGGCATTTTTTCCCCCTTCCTTCGACGTGGACGGAGGGGTAAATGAGAGTTTTGTACATACCCATGAGGGTTTGTGTTCCTAACTCGACCAGCATCAAGGCACCGTGATCGTATGCGTGAAATGCCGACTGATGGTCGACCCAGAACGAATCATGTGCATATACATCTGAAAATATGTGCCATCGCTCCGTGAACTCCTGAAACATAGACCACTTCTCAAATATGATGTTTTGTGATCGGCGCTCTCCCAAGGTCCTCTCCCAGCAGTGCGCCATCAAAGAAGATATCCTCGATATAGCTTGGCCAATTCTCTGCACGGTGCCTTCTCAAGCGGCTCTATTATCTGTCTGTCCTTGGGGCCGACCGACGCGTCGTATGCGGCTCGAGTAGTTCGAATACTTCCGGCTGGGTCAGATGCATCACGATGAACCATAACTCATGCGACGGCCCGGTGGCCAAGCGGAACGTGCGATTTGTGAGCTCGAACGGCAGAATACTGATGGCATGCGTGGAGCTATAAGGGGCCGCCCAGTGCTGTTGGGTGAATGTAACATTGTCGAAGAAGAAGCTTTGGTTCGTGATTGCATGTAGAGGCTTGCCAACAACACTGATCATATCCAGGTGGAAGGTTGGATAGTATTCGTCGGTCGTACTCGCAGGTTCAGACCCGGCCGATTGTCGTCCGTAATCTATCGTATATCCATGCTGAAGCATATCTAGCGCCTGGGCGGCGTCGAAATCTGCCGCCATTGTTCGTGCTATAAATTCCTCCGCTAGGGCATACATTAGTTTATTTTGTATGTGAACTGTTCTGCTTTTCTCGGCATGCTCACGCTTCAACCTGCTGGCCCCTGATCCGTGAAGAATCTTGAATTCTCCTATATGGACACTCGCAGACTTGACCGCTGTCGCGTCGTCCGCGTCTAGGTAATGCTCGTCATAGGATCCATGGTCGAGTTCCGCCGGCGTGGCATCATGATGTCGCCGTTGGGACCATTGCCATCTAATTCACTGTCAATATCCATCCAAAACTATATTGTGGTTCTGATTCAGGGCATTGATGTGCTCTTCGTGGCGTTTGATCATATCTTGGATATGTCGATGTGTTTTCTGTTGTTGTTGAGGAGTAGTTCTTGCCTGTAGAGGTAGGCCTGAATCCGTTCTATTACTTTTGCAAGTAATTGTTCTCCGACTGACTTCAAACAACCACTTGCTGTACGTGATAGAAAGAATCGTTGGTATTGGATGTATATATATTTTTTTTTCATGGTAACTCCAAGGAAACACTTGGCTTGTCGGTTACAGACTCCTTGCTATTGAACCTTGGCCGACCAGGTCTACTGGTGTTTTGCCTTTGGTGACTATTACGGCAGAATTGCTTTATGGTCTTCTTGTGCCTAACAATGTATGAACATTGCCGACATTTGAGCCCGTCGGTTTTGGGGGGGGGGGAGGGGGGGGTGGATAAATGTGGTATTGGGGCTGTATGGGGTGGTGGAAACGGGGAAATCGAGGAGGTTGGCTTGGTTACGGTGTATGTTTGGCAATTTTGCAATTGCATCTGCAATAGCTTGTCGGTGTGAATAGGGAAGGTACCGGTGTCTTGTACGAAGATGAGTAGGAACCTAGTCTGAAGTACAAGCAAATTCGCATAATTTATATCTCACGACCCGATATCTTTCAGTATAGACAAAAGGCTCCATAGTGCAAATGAGAGTATAAGTGTGTATATGTGTGTGTGTGTGTGTGGACAAATACCACGATATTCTTGCCCCCTTAAAGAAGTCCACGAGATTAAAACGCGAAAGTAACACGAGACGCGACAGTAACGCAAGACGTGACGTAGGCTTTGATTGGTTAATTCTGGGTATTGAAAATTGAATCCTACTCCAATACCTTTAGGCATTGTCCAGTAGTAGGCCATATGAATGTAGTATTAAGCTACCTGCACATCATTTTTGAAAATTGTATTTTATCATTATGCTCAACAGTACTATGCCATGCCCAGGCAGTCTATCCATTGATCATTAGTTTCCTCCACTGCGGCAGCCTTCTTTGCCTCTTCATCAGCGAGCTTGTTCCATTCTCGCGGGATCCTCCAGAATTGGATGGCCAAGCCATTATGGTGGGCCCTCTCAAACTCCCCTAAAAGCATTTCCCACAGGTCTTTGTTCTTCACGCTCGTATAGCCATCTTC
>JAGPNK010000047.1:0-54338 GCA_020746835.1 Stachybotrys elegans | reverse complement strand
GATTCCGTGCCCACTGGAGAAATAGTATCTGATCCACAAGTCGAGCGAGAACAGAACTCAGCCATTTTCTCACAATATTGTGCCCACGGTATCCCTGGTCTAGGAACATACTTACAATTTTGTACTTAGCACTCTCTGTGATTAAGTAATGCCGGTACTTTAGTTTCTAGCTAAGTTCCTCGGGCACAGATACTTATCACTTTCTTGTTGCATTTAATTGGACTAGGGTCAAGGGGATATTGAACATAAGTAGTACATGATGGAACTGCCGCCAGAGCACTGTATTCTGCCGCTATGCAATTCCGATATCCACAATGCGTCTCTCGATATCTTGTCTTATTCTAGGCCTGGTAGTCGTCGCCACGGCAGCCGCCCGCCCTAAGATCATTATTGACAATGACTGGAATGCAGGCGCCTATATCACATTTCTACTAGCTATTGATGCTGGCTATGAAGTCCTTGGACTCGTAGGTGATACGGCGAACTCATGGTCAAGACAGACGAGCTTACACGCTCTGGCGCTCCTCGAAATCGGCAATCTATCATGCATTCCTGTGCACAAGGGTACCGACTACCCCCTTCTAAACAACGAAGGCCTCTGGGAGACGCGGAAGCTCTTGCACGGGCCGCTTCCGTATGTGAGTATCATCAACTATAGTCAAACTCGCTCCCCCCTCTCTTCACTCTACTCTTGATTGTTAGGGCTAGCGTGCTGGTCTTTGTATTTGCATGACCTCTGCTCAGTTCCAATTGCCTATAACCTCTTTCTGCCTATCCGCACACAAACACGTTTTCAAGCTGAGAAGGTTCGTTTGTCATAAACTGACTGTCTCTAGGAGGGTGTTTTCCAGCCATATAACGAGACAGCGGAGGCTATCGGTCGAGACCCTTCTTCGGGGGACCCAAAACGTTTGGCTCTCCCTGCATTCGTTGAAGGCTTTCCAAACACCACACTAGCAAGTGAGGACGCTGCTGCATGGATGGTTGAGCAGGTGCGGAAGTATCCCGGAGAAGTCCTTATCTATAGTGGCGGTGCTTTTACGAACATTGCCCTTGCTACAAGGATGGACTCTTCTTTTGCCTCATCAACAAAGGGACTGGTTGCCATGGGCGGATATATTGATGTTATGCTCTATCAAACTTCCGGATCCAAGACCCTCGCTGACATCAACTCGGACGTATGAAATCACATTTCCTCTGGACTATCGACAAAAGCTAACATCATAGACAGATCAATCTGAAGATCGACCCAGAAGCCTCCAAGATAGCACTCACAGCTGCTTTTCCAAGCATCAGTGAGTACCCCCACTACCTAACCATCTATCTGGTGTTACTCTGCTAAATTATGTTGCACAGCCCTAGTTGGTAACGGCGCAAATCAGGTGTTCCCAGACCAGGCATATATCGACGACGTTGCTACAGCCAAGACGCCATACACAAACCTCTTCCAGAAATATTACGGTACAGAACTGCCGTTCTGGGACGAGCTAGCTATGTTTGCAGCCATATATCCGAACCATGTTACAAATGCCACTTCATGTAAGTGATTGTTTCTTGACTTGAACAGCGTACATATATACTAATAACGTATTCAAAGTCTATGTCGATGTTGATACTGCTTGGTCTAGCCCCTACTATGGGAATATCATGGCATATCAGAAAATTCTTATGCCAAGGTCTCAGAACTTGCAGAAGATCAACTACATCAACCAGATTAACGCGACTGCGTTGAAGTCGGCTATGAAGAGTGCTATGGAATGTCCCCAGTGCATTTCATATTGTGGTTGCGGATCTAAGCGTAAGCATTGAGTTCGGATTGATTGTGACATACATAATCAAGAGCCGAAGCCTCGTCCACGTCCTTGAGGTCCTTGTCTATGGCAATGGCGATCTTAACCTCTGCATTGTGAGCAGACTTGGGGATCTTGACGGGAGCCGTGGGTTCCTGCAGACAAGTTGAATGAGGACTTCAGGGATGGTGGTGATGGCCATTTTCAGCTCAGCCTAATTTTTATTAAGGATAGCGGGAGGGTAGCCAGAGGTGACAGAAGCTTAGAGCCATGTCAGCGGAATGGCTTATCAAGATATGTCTTGGAGACAATGCATAGTACCTTCTGGCTCGCTGTTACCTACTTCACCTGTAAACTGAGAATTGTCCAAAACCAATGCACCATCAAGAATGTGGATGGAAACTGATTTCTGAGTAGCAACCGCGAGACTAACCAAGAACCAGCCTTCAATACCAAGAATAGGAAACTAGTAGTCCTAAAGTTGGGATATGTAGCATCGACCCCGGCGTCTTGAGGCTGGTCGCATAGTTCTCGTCCGTCAGTAACCATAGTGGGTACCCACCGACAACGTATTGCAATACAAAGACACTTGGAAGGTGGATGCAGAGTAAAATACAGCTCAAAGGAGTGAAGTTTTCTCATGGTAGTTAGAGGTCAGGATCCGGGCCGCTGGCGAAGGTCAGAAGGTCATTTTCAGGGCCGCCAGCAGAGCTCAGGGTCACTATTAGATGCCAGGTCTTGATGACCTTCGCTGGCAACCCTTATCCTGGCCTTTGCAGCTAGCTACTTTGTCGGCAGCTCTGGCAATGACATGACCGTGCAAAATTTTCGGCATTGAAGTCACGACCTACTATGGTCACAAGGGGTGGCCAGTTAATCAAAAGATGATGGCCGGCAAGTTAAGAGCTGTATTACAGTATGGATGGCTCGGGGAGAATCAGTCTATGTCACGCGAGGTGTTTCAGGACATTGAATATCATTGCGGTAAAGTTAAAGAGCATATATAGTATTTCTTGCTATTCATTTAATTAAAATAGCCCTTCCTTTATTAGCCAGCTTATCTTATACATTTCTCTGTCCCCACGCCTACTTGTCACAGACTGCAGCATGCGCCGGACACCTCCTGGTCGGTATTCAATGAGTCTCTGTGGGTAGTAGTTGAGATACCTAAGGCACGTTCCTAGGTCATCAACTTCATAGTGAAGCGCGGGGGGGTAAAAGAGAGGGTGCGCATTTTGCTCCTTCTCTTCGCCGGTCATGAGCGCGATGCCCCCCGTAGTATCCAGAACATGAAATGGGTATAGATAAGGTCTTGTGAGCTCTAACAGCTCTAGCTCGGCCTTGACAATAGCCACTTTGCGTGACTTACTCAAGCTCAATAGACGCCGGCCTATACCCATCATCACTGGCGATCTTGGGGGGGGCTGGTCACGAGGAGCGTAAGGGCCTTCTCCATTCCAGATAAGCCAAAGGAATCTTTCAGCTTCGGACTGGCGGCCCTCCAGACAATATGTTTTTTCGAAGGCTCCGCATAGGGGTACCAATAGTTCTTCGAGCTGTCTCTCCGTAAAATCTGGCCAGATAGACTCGAAAGCGTCTTCTATTGCCTCTCTCGGTATTATATTCCGCTTGATAGCCAGCTTTAGATCCGCGAGAATACTACCAATCCCGCAAGAATCCAAAGCTTTCCTATGCGCCGCAAAGACTTTTCGGATGATGCCTCGCCGATGGAGAGAGAATGCGTAGAAGAAGGCGTTGCAGGATAGAATAGCCGATAGAAGGGTTGGTATATCGTCCAGCTGCTCCAGTATGCATATAATAGCAACAGTAGGTATTGATCCGAAAAAGCTTCCCACACAAGCTTTGGGTTTCTGAAATCCAGGAGTCATTTCCAGAAGGTTCATGATGAAATCTGTGGGATACTTGCTATAGTCAGATGAGCATGTTGATTTATAAAAATATAAAACCCTGACGGCATTTATAGTAGAATTAGCTGCCTTTCGCTATTTCTTACTTCTCATGACTACTGTAATCACCGAGAAGAGTATCGCGGGATTTTGTAACTAGTTAAGCGAGCAATATCACGGGAACTGCAGCAGCGGTGCCCCAAAGAACTATTACAAATTTCGTTACCTAACATCATCAAGGAGCCAGATTTAGCTGCTGAAGACCCACCCTATTGTACATACACACACGCAAAGTAGACTGATGGCGGCTAGGGTCCCTGATTTCCGTTAGGCATTATCCCGTTCCATTGTTCTTTGCCTCAGGAGCACCCTCTCAGAAATGCATAAGATATGTATTATACAGTAAAATTCATGTTTAGCTTCCCTGTTTTTGGACTAAGTGGATTCTAAGTTAAGGTCACAATATGACTACACTACAGTGCATCTAGTATACACACTGTGTCATCCCGATCTTTAGCTTTAGCAGTATAAATACTCCACTGGATCCCCTTTTTTGTCACAAGTAAACCCAACGAAAAGTTCCGATTGCTACAGAGTAGGTAAGATGACATCTAAAAATGGCTCCAACAGGTCACACGCCCTCTCCCTTCTGCCCACCCCCCCACACCCCCTCCTCTTGCTCTCGCTCTCTCTGTCCCCCCCTCTGTCCTCGCTTTCTCTGTCCTCGCTCTCTCCTCCCTTTCCACCTCTCCCAATTGTGGCCTTTTCGCGCCTTTGCTCTCCCAAAACACCATGTCCGACACTGGCTTTCAAGATCACCTTTTTGACTTTTATAATGACTATGAGCTTGACTTGACCACACCTGTCGCTAGCCCAGCCGACTCCATCGAGCCACAGTGTCACCTGTTTCCATTCCATTACACCATCACCTGGATGCTGCGTTTGCGTAAAGGGAGATTGATGAAGCTTACAGATGACACTATAGAACATGTCAACATTGCGCCTGGTGCGTACTGGAAAGACAATTTAGAATCGAAAGCCGTGAGCAAAGCCCAAGAGCGAGTGCCCGAGCCCCAATACGATCATCACGACACCGTCATTACTGTGTCTACTTCTAAACGCGGTGAACCTAAATTCGAAAAGCCCTTCCGCAAATTGGACATTGATTGGCAGGTCATCGAGAACAAGCTGAGATCCTGGAGTAACCCAAAGGACAGCCTAAGAGTTACAATCCTATTAATTTACGAGGAGAGCCCGCAGGCACCCGAGACAAAGAAGGCCGGACGTGGAGCTACAAAGAAGCACGCCGCCGCTCTAGACAAACTCGTTGCCCAACAAAGCACGACCGGCGTGGGTGCTGTATGGCAGGATATCTATCGTCTTTTTCACTGCAACAGCAAGAACGTGTGTACAAACTTCGGATTCTACTGCTGGATTCACGAAGACAGACACTATAAGCTGGATGACAAAATTTTGGAGCAGCTGATTGATTGCGCCGAACAAGGTGTCGAGCTAAAATCACACGCCGACGTACCAGATAGGATCCGCGAGATGGTCAAAACACGTGAGAAGGAAGACATGCAGCGCGCTCGCAGAAAGCGCAAAGCTGGCGCATCGTTGTCGGATCCCCTGGACCGCTGCTATGGCCACTGTCGTCATGACAATGCCCCGCCAGATTGCCCTGACAGACGCCATGCATGCGGGGTAAACGTGGCCAAGCTTAATTTGCCAATGAAGATCGACGAGGCTCTCGGGTTGTATAGCGATTGGCTTGCCGACCAGGTCGCTAATCTAGAATGGCAAACATCTTATCGGGCAGCTGGCAAGGCTGCGATAGAAGGTGGGTATGAACTTCAATGGTTTTGCGATGACAAGGCTGCTGGGATCGATATGCTCAAGGCTGCTGGAATCAGACCGGGCATTGCCGACCAGTTTGTAAAGAAAATTACTGAATGGGTGGACGAAGTCAATAAGAAGAATGTTTCATCTGTCTAGAAATCTAGCAATTTACAACAGTTATTCTGGAGGTTGTTCAACGTAGAGTCCAGCATTGCGAAAATGACCTTCAGCACTCTCACGTCGACTGCCTACTGCCTCAACGCAGCATCTTACGTAGGCTTCAAAATCCCTCTGAATAAGCCCTGTGTAATTTTTGCGCTGAGACTTTACTTCTGTCTTGACTTCTCCAAAGAATTCTTCAATTGGATCAGTCCTTGGTGTGTAGGGCGCAGTGAAATTTTGCATCACCCCGGCGTCTGCACACATCTGCCTGACTCTGTCTGAATAGTGAAACCCAACATTGTCCATGATGAGTACAGTTTCAGGCTCCGGCCACCTACCACAGTGACAGAGTAGCTGTTCAATAAAATCTTCAAACAAAGGCCTGTCCATTGATCCGCTGAAAAAGCGGGATAGCTTCACGCCCCTCTGCGTATACGCTGCGATCAACTGCACTCTAGGCCCACGCTCAAACCGAGCCTTCTACACTAAAGTAATCCCCTTTAGAGCCCATCCCTTCTTTCGAAACATGCCTAGTCTATCGAAGCCGCTCTCATCGATAAATATGTAGTGATATGAACGGCTTCCCATCATTTTAAGCCGGTAGTAATAAAAGTGTTGTAGATCAGGGACCTGTTGCTGGGCTACACGTCTCATTACCTTTAATGTTGTGTTGAGCTTTTTAAGGGCCCGGAATATCGTGGTAGCTGATACCTCCTCGCCGAACTCTTCTCTAATAAAACGAATCATCTCACGCTGGGTCATGTCAGGCTCCTTGGCCAGCTGATGGGAAAGTAAAGTGGCCATTGTAGGGGTGATCTTAGGCTCAGGACCAGTCCGGTTCTTAGGTACGGTTGTCGTTCCGAATCGCGCGAACGTTGATCGTATTTTACGGAGTGATCGGGCAGTGCAAGGCATAACATCAAGAATAGCTTTGTCGGAGAAGGCTCCTTTTATCATGTGCAGGATCTGGTCATGCTGGGATCGAGTAAGTCGAGGAGCCATACTGAGGAACTGGCCTGATCATGGGGTGGTGAGAGGACGAAGGAACTGGAGGGGGAAGGGGGAGGGGAGAGGGGGGATGGGGGGATACCTGTAAAACGAGGTCCAGTTTTGGCCCTGGTCATTGTGACAGATCGCCGCAGGGGACCAAAAGTGGCCCCTGTTAAGCCTGGTACTTTGGCCCACTATTTTGCACACTGTGACTAGACCAGAGAGTGACTTGCCCTAAAGAACTTTATAAAGCTAAAAAACGGAAGCTAAAGGTGAATCTCACTGTACATAATACCATATTCTACAGTTAGTCCTGAAATTTTTATTATTAGAGGAGGCAGATTTAACCACAGAAAGGCTCTGGCGATAATTCAGGGCTTTCTGCATAGGTACTGAGATGAGGGAAACACAGCACCACCCACAGAACGGTCAGTAATTCAAATAGCCGCTTGCGGTCAGTTCAATCCAACTGATCTGAAAGCAGGCGCGTCACTCAATTTTAGAAAAGTAATGTAAAAGACGGAAAAAGCATGGTATTTTCAGGTTCCTTGAACCAACCTACTTATACAGTTTTGGGCAGCCTGGCTAGGGCTTCTTATAGCAACTTGGGCCAAATTTCCCCATCTCAGTACATACTTAGCACAGTAATAAGAAAATATAAGTAAGTTTAGGCTATATATGGTAGTACACAAATAGGATAATTAAAATACTTTTAATTCTAGAATATAGGTAAAAGACAAGTTAATATAAATACACCACTACGATCCATATATTTCTACTCATAAGGTTAAACAACTGCCACATCAAAATGAACAAAGCACTCAGTGGCCATTTTATTTTTCTCCGTGGAACTTTTAATCATAAAAGTGAAAAAGGTATCAAGCATGCCACGCTTAGAAGAGACATCGAAGCTATGGGTGGCACTCTCATGAGAAGCCTCACGGACAACGTTACGGAAGTCGTCTGTTCAGAAAGTGTCGGTAGTGGAAAAATACCAGACGAGGCGATTGAGGAAGCCGAGAAGCTTGATCTCCCTATACTAAAACCGGCATGGATTCTGCAATGTAAGAAAGAAAAGAAAGAACAGGACATCAACGGCTTTCTATGGAAACCCAAGAAAGCATCTATAAGTAATAAGGCGCTGCAAAGAGCCTCTACAGACAGAGAGATCACAGTAGATGTGATACCTTCGCAAGGGCCGCAGAAAGATTCTTCCACCGAGGCAGTTGTGGGAAAGAAGACAAGATCTGCGAAAGCATCGAAGGGGGACAAAAAATCACCTAGAGAGAAAACCATGGATTTAATAAACCATTTGAGCAGCATGGGAGTTCAAGAGGAGGTAAGATCCTTTGTTCAAAACATAGCAACAAGCACTAATATATTATATCTAGGACATTCAAGATATCCTGCAAGGTATGATTAAAATATTGACGTGTGCTAAGCCATCATAGGCCATGGTATAGTAATGTATCCTCTGTTTTGTCCTTTTTCTCCTCTTTTCCCTTGTGGCTTTTGCCTTCCTTAGATTTGGTTTTGATATATAGATATGTTATTGCTTCACACCCGCCCGGTAATATGTACTGGTTGGGGTCACATTCAAAGAACAATCTTATAGTTAGTATAGTTTGCAATAGTCAAGTATAATATTTACTGTCCTAGATATGTTGTACGTGCGTTTAAAGTTGACACGTATGCTACCAATATGATGCTTGAATTGACCGCCTTTCTATCAATATATTGTTATGACATATCGTCCCCACCCACTTCGTCGTATAGGGGGTATCATAGTAAATTCCTCACAACTTTCCTAGTTTTTATCCAAATTGGAAAATAACAAGACTAAAGGCTAATCGTAAGACTGATGTGCAGAATGCCCTTGACGAGATCAGTGCTGGGGTCCCAATTCGCAAGGCTGCTCACACTTTTGCTATTGCTGATTCCACCCTACGGGGTCGCCTTCACGGCCGGCTTGGGGCGTCAATAACCAAAGAGCCGGCTCAAATACTATCCCAAATACAGGAAGAATCCCTAGTCAACTGGATTACGGCAGAGGAAGCTGCTGGCCCTGCCCCAGCGAGGGCTCAAGTGGTGGCGATAGCTGAGTCTATTCTTCGCGAAAGTGATGACTTTGAACCCGTTGGCCACAACTGGGTAACACGCTTCCTAGAACGGCACCAAGAGACTTGACCTAGGACGGCTTTCCATTAAAGCTACCCCCAATAGCTAGGATTGCCCAATAGTATCAGAGGTCCCCCGATTCCGTTCCATCTGGTTGCTAAAGTCAGAAATTTTTATAGGGGAGAGTTGCTGGCCATGTATGCAACCATCAGGCCTATCCTGGTACAGGGTAAGTTGAGGTAGATCGATGACTGAGGTCCAGACGGCTTGGCTGGCAATCAACATACCCTGACTCAGTGTAGGCTCCATCACAGTTCTCCACGACGAGAGGCGGCATAGACGCGGTGGGTATGCCTAAGTAGCAGCGTCAGCGATTGACGTGTTTAGCTGACTATCCCTATTGCCATGATGCGATGATAATATGTACAGTCAGGCGTCTCACAATTATGCGACCCTGCCTCGCCGACAGCGAGGCAGCAATTATACCGTACCTGTCCGAGTGGGCCCGAGCAGCCCGAGCAGGGATGCCCTGATCTATTCCCATAATTGCGGTAGCATGTGGGATTTCCCGTTCGCGTGCCCAATGTGATACAGACCAGCGACTTTGAGGAGGCCCCTTCTGACGACAAACGGCGATGCCGATGTCAAAGTTTTCCCAGCCACCGCAATTGGTAGGGCTTCCCGTCACGATGCCGCCATGGGGTCGGGCGTGCAACATACGAGAAAGCCTTTGCAAGAAGGCTTCGGCGAGTGACGCAGTTGGGTAACGTAGGAGACGGCTTGTTCCGAGGGACTCGATCGAGGCTGTGATGATGCGATATCAAGGTTTTTGATGACTGCAAAGTCGCTTCCGGTGACTCGACCAACACTGCCGCTGGCTTGATGGCTTTCGGCGAGTGACTCCATCAAAGTTGCTGCTGTCTTCGAGAGAAACCTTTGTCAAGAGTCGTTGGGCTTCCTATCAATCTGTTGGCGCTTCGCTGTCTATAAGATACTCTCATTGCTTTCCTCCAGGGACGGAACAATGTCTTCATCGACATCCCTCTCCGCCACTTGCTTTACTCTGATCAGTTGATGTATCGTGACACCCAGGTTATTAGTTTCAAGCCACGTATAGTGATCACTCAAGGGAAAGCACTCACTATGAATGGGCTTGAAGTAGCAACGCGATTAATTGGTCGATTTTCCTTTCACGACATAGGCTTGCCATGAAAACATAAAATAGTGTATTATCCCAACCCAGTTACTTTCTTGATATCTAGGCGAAAACTATGCATCCCCTAGGTCTATAGGGCGCATCCATTTTCCCTTGTCCTCTAGGGCTGTCTAGGCAGGTAAGGGGGACGGGTTCTTATCCGGTTTCCGTATCTTTCATCCTCTTTATCTTTTTCATTTCACCTTGCAAGATCCTGTCAACCCTCTACAGCAAGTAAGGCCGAACTCGAATTACATTTTAAGCAGATGCACTATTAGATTACCTGTGTCTTTCCCAATGCGATACACACTTGTTGATAAAACGCCTGGTCCTTATTCCTGGGCCAGGCTAACCACGTTGTAAATCCTATAATTTACACCTCGCAAAACCTATCACTCAAGCTTCTTCGGGCCCGCGGGTAGTAGATTAAAAACTCCTCCCCATCGCCGTGCGACAACTCCTTGCTGCCTGTCATCTCTTGCGCTTTGGTCTACCTCATCAGATGGGTACTTTTGATTCTTTGCGTCACACTGATCCACATCCTCTTCATCGCTTTCATCCCCTAGGTCAGTTTGATGCTCTTTTTTCATATTAATAGTTTTATCCAACATGTTTTGAATGCGTTGGTCCCGTTGAGTTCGGTCCGTACACCTGACCTTCATTTGGAGTTAACATAAGCACGGTCGTGATCAGGGTTCACCACTTACTTCAATAAATTTTACTCCCTTATCGATAAACCCATGTTCAATAAGGGTCATATAGCTTGATTTGTGGTACTTGATACAGACATGGTCACCCTTCTCGAGGTGAGGAGCTATGAATTGGCAGACGATTCTGTTGTTCTCCGCTTGCGCATCATCTGGATCACCCGCCTTAGGCTTATCTTCTTTGAGCATGCCCATAGGTTCCACGAGACATCCCTGTGAACTGTGATTGAAGAATACTGCTTTCGGGATGATGCATAGTCGTGAGTCCTTCTCCAACATACGGCCACAAGATGGAAGCAAAATAGACGAGGACTCGATATACGCCCAAGCCATCTTGAATATTCCTTCTTCGTCTGCGCTCAATACTTTTTCAGCATACCCCCAATCGAGCAGAAACCTATATTCTTGGTCCATTAGGTGTTCTTGGGCTTTCCCAGACTGAAGATCACTATGTGCCTTCCTCTCATCTTTTCCCCAGAACAGTGGGAAGGCGGATCTATAATGCTCAAGGTCTAGGCCATTGCGTCTCGGGTACCAACGCGTCGGATTTTCTGGGTTTGTAGACCAGAGAAAGCAACAATCGACCGCAAGATGGCAATGCTCAGAAGCGGAGGTTGGTAGGCGAGATGCAGGGCTTGCGTCGTCATCTCGGACTCTTTTTTGATCAATCACCTCGCCTTCTCTGACCTTTAATACGACTTTATTAGGCTGAAAACCGGTTAGAGATATTGTAGTGTTGTGACCGAGATAGAGACATTACCTGTATATGCTTTCTGGCAAAGTAACCGAGCTGTCCATCCACTGGACCACCAGTCGGGCTCGCAATGTGTGACAGGTACAATAAACCCATTTTCACTAAGGAGCTACTATCCGTGATAGCCACAGACTTGTGTTAGCACTATATAGGTAACCATTTAGTGAGAGATGTAGCTATTCTGGGGCAGGGAAGGCCGAAGGCATTCTGAGTCAAACTGCTAAGCTGTTGTGCTAAGCGGGTGTTCGGTTTTGCATATGGTAAATTTTGCGCCCGCGGAGTAAGCCTTACAGACATTTAGACTAGAAACTATAGTACTATTAATAAAAGATATATATATCTTAATTGCAAGAAAATGTCTAATTTAGTAGTTTCTACTATAGAATACCCCATGATACCTATATATAATTGGGTTCATTTTTATTCATGCTTTATTTTACTAATATATAATGAATAAAATTTATATTTATATGTGCCTACCTAATTAGTTAATGAATAATTACAGTACCGTACATCTACGTACATCGCCGCTTCTAACGGACAATGTAACTACTTTTAGGAGCAAATATCCCATAGCCATAACGAAGATAGTCTATGCGCATACAGTAACATCTTCTAAAATTAAACTACGATGCCCTGCTTTGAGCATCAGGGCCAGCAAAAAAATGCATTCAAAAATTCCCTAGCTAAAAACTGCTGCAAGGGTCATATATGTATGTATTATGTATATGCTCATATATTAACCCTGTGAACAGAGCTTGTATCCATTGCCGGTGATATATTGTCAAAGCTTATATCACTCTAATTTATTTTCCAAATGCCAATTGATCCTAGCGAATATAGTGATGAACTGAGGAAACTCCGCGCCAGTACCCGCGCCGCTACTCACGCCACCAGAGCGAGGGCAGAGGCTGCAAAGAAGAATAGAGCAACAACGGGAACTAGGGCTACTAAACGGGCGGCAGCAACTAGAAAAAAGGCCGGGAATGCAGGGGACGAACCGATTGAAATTCCAAAAATCAAAATTGGAGTGCAAAACGCCAAAATAAGTCGGCCAACCACGAAGGGAAAGGCAAATCATAAGAGGGGTATCCAAAAACTACATCCAAAGGATGGCATTCCCGGTGATGCCGTCCTACATCAGGACGGCATCAGCTCAGACGAAATGGATGTAGATTCCTCTTCACCACCTATATTGGCATCCCAGGTCCCGGTGGAAACCCCCAATTGTTTAGAAACACCCTCTGCGGTCCACGATACAGAGCCGCCACGACCGAAGAGAAAGAGAGAAAATACCAAAGTCGCAATTGAAATGCCCAATAAATTAGGGAAGGCTCTTGAGGATAAGTATCTAGGTACGGATGTAGCTGAGGCCATGCTATATGGCATGAAGACTATCATGGAAGCAGAAGATTCAGAACAGCAGGGAAGCAGCGATATCATCCGCAACGCATACAATGAGCCGGGGATACACATGAGAGCAAGTCGCCTGCAAGAAGAGAACAAGGAGTTGGAGACAACAAACAAGGAGTTGGAGACAACAAACAAGGAGCCGGTGACAACAAACAAGGAGTTGGAGACAACAAATGAGAAGTTGGAGACAACAAACAAGGAGTTGAAGACAACAAATGAGGAGTTGGAGACAACAAACAAGGAGCCGGTGACAACAAACAAGGAGTTGGAGACAACAAATGAGAAGTTGGAGACAATAAACAAGGAGTTGAAGACAACAAATGAGAAGTTGGAGACAATAAACAAGGAGTTGGAGACAACAAATGAGAAGTTGCAAAATGATATTAATGGCTTTGAAGAAAAAAAGCGTCTACTAGAGTCATCCAAACAAACACTAAATGCTAGAATTGAAGAACTAGAAGGAGAAGTTAGGACAATAGAGACGGCGGCAAAGAGGGAGGAGAGTAAGGCGGCAAATGAAATCAAAGACTTGAAAGAGAAATTATCAGAATTAAATCACGAAAATTGTCGCCTTCGGGATAAGGTCAAAATTAAAGAGGATTTTGCTAAACGAGTAATAGATGAGTATAAGGGAAGCATAACAAAGGCCCAACATGATAGCGCACTACTGGAACAGCAGACCAGAAGTGACGCAACAATCGATGAGATACGTAAGGAACTGGCAGATGAACAGGTGAAATTGAAGGACTTCGAGAACCTAAAATCAAAACTTGGGGAACAGAATGATCAATTAAAGAAACAAGTGGAATCACTTGAATCCAAAAACAAAAACCTTGAGGAAGACAAGGCAAAAGCAGTTTTGAAATCAGAACGGCAGAAGGAAGGGAATGAGGCTGAAAAGGAGCTATTCGAGGTGCGGCGAAAAAAGGAAACTGATCAACTTCAGCAGGACATAAGGGCTCTTCAGAATGAAAAAGACAGTTTGGAGAAGCAACTGACAGCAAAAAAGAGTAAAGATGACGAAAGGCTCACAGAGAAGCAAGTTAGGATCGAGAGTCTAACCAAAGACCTCGAGAAAGAGAAAGAAATGGTAAATAAGCAAAAGAAAACGATTAATAATATGCAAACACAACTAGACACCCTTCAAGAGGAACTCAACACCACAACTCAAAAACTTAGAAAGTTAAAACCAAGAGATACGGAGATCGAGCAACTGAAACCGGAGCTAGAGACGGAGCAAGACAAGCTGGAAAAACTTCAAGCCAAGATTTCCGAATTAAGAAAACAACTGGAATCAAGGAATAGCGAGCTACAGTCTCTTAAAAAAGAGCTTACTTCGGCAGAAAACAAGACCCAGACCGAATCTTTAAGGGCCGAGTTGGAGCAAATCAAGCTACAAAAAAATGATTTTGAAAGTCTCCAAACCAAGATTGCCGAATTAGCAGAAACATTAAGATCAAAGAATAGTGAGTTACAGACGAAGCACGGCGAGCTGCAAAGACTTCAAGCCAGGATTACCGAATTAGAAGAAACGCTGGGATCAAGGAATAGCGAGCTAGAGTCTCTTAAAAAAGATCTTACTTCGGCAGAAGAGGCTCAGCTCGCGTCTTCGTCCTTACTGGATCGAGCCAACATTGAAATGAAGGAAGAAGCAGAAAGGCACAATTTAGCGGAACATGAACAAAATGGTAAGATCGAAAACTTAGAATTGCAAGTCAATAAGTTACAAACGGAACTGCGTCGGAAATCCGAAAGGTACAACGAGTTGAGAAAGGCAGAGGAGGACTTGTTGAGCGAAAGTGGGACAAAGATACGAGAATCTGATAACCTTATGAGGCAAAATGGTAAGTTTTAGAAGCTAGAGAAAGCGTTATACTCATTTGCGTTGGAAATGAAGGACTAATGGTGAAAACAGACGAAATGGGCGAGGGCGATATATTCCAGTTTCGTGGATTATCGGAGCCAACAAGTGATGGCCAAAATCGATCACGTACGAATGACAACAGAGACATTCTCCAGATGACAAGCCAACAGCTTGGCATCTGCTTCGATAATAAATTGCAGGATCTTCACAACTCTATGGAGAACCTGAAGTTGACTAACACGCATCTCGAAGAAAAAGAAAAAGCGCGAAAGAAGTCACATAAAAGAGCAATAAAAAGGGTTAAGCAACTCGAAACGGCCATTGATACTGCCTATACCCAAGTTAAAGAAGCGGAAGCAAAGCATCGTGCTCTTAAAACACAAATTCAGACACTCCAAGCTCAGATTAGCTTACAGACCGAGAAGAAAGGAGAAAACCTAATGAAATACCCCGCAATTGGCGAAATTGGCGGTGTAGTGCGGGCCGAACTGGATCCTATGAAACAGGTTGTACAAGAAACATATGAACTGCTTTCCTATTTGTCATCGCGAGACACTCAGGGCCATCAAGCCATGCCACCTCCTGACATCGGTGATAAGAGCTATGTTGTCCCGACGGTCGAGGACGAAGGTAGAAAAGGTAGTTCTGTACTAGATGTCACAACACGAAGTGCTTGTAGAAAAGCCCGTCGGCCTAGTGAGTTCGAGCGCCAACGAGGAACAAAGCTTGTTGAGCTTGTTCACAGCGGCCGGCCGGATAATATTCTCGGCCACAGAGTGACCAAAGAGGGCAAAGTTCAAGCTATGGAGAAACCACTTAGCCCACCTTCCTCTGAACAAGGTTCCCCTTGTCCTCCAACGGCCGTTGAAAGGCAAGGCACTTCTGACTCAGCTTGCATCACTATCAACAAGTTTACATGGAGTATTAAAGACATGACTAACGAGGGTCGTGAAGGAAAAAACTTCAAAGTGACTCTATTAGGCAAATTCAAACCTTTCTGCATAGATCTCCTAACGCTACTATACATTGAAAACAACGCAAAGCAGATTTACATGGATCTAAGAAGCTTTGCAGAGAATACTTTTGAAGAAGAATACCTGCCAGATGTCTTTAGAGTAAAGCGGATAGTGGCCGACAGGATCAATCATATGTATAATGTGGAGCTGGGAGACGGTACAGTTCATGAACTCACAAGAGAGCAGATCCGGGAATGGGGGATCTATCTTGTTCGTCTTGCCGGGGGGGTGAAATGGGAACAACTTTTCGTGGATAACTGGTGGAATAAGAAAATCAGAACGTCTAGGAAATTATTTGAAACATCCAGTAAGTCCAAACTTTAGAATATATAGAAGAGAGATAGTAAAATGTGTCTCCTGCCTTATACATGTATTTACGTTAGATTTCGTAATACCGCCTAAGAAATGATCGTGGAATGCAGCCATCGTCTGCTCTACCGGCTTCTAAAGACAAGCAGGGTAAAAACAACCTTAGATGACGTCGATGACAAGCTTTAAAGGGGTGACAAAAATGCTTAGCGGTATTTGCAGCAACTGATATTTAAGTCGAGAGTAACTATATGCAGTCATTTTCGTTTCTTGAAGTCGACGGCCCCTTCTCCATAAGCTACGTCAATACAGCACCTAAAATAGGTTTCCGATATTCCCTACTTTACACCGAAATTATAGGCTAGTGGCCCCTATACCCCCAATTTCAATTTCTCATCGACAGCAGCCTCGATCAAGCCCCCCGGAACAAGCCGTCTCACCCGACTGCGTTACTCGCCAAAGCCTTATCATGGACCCTGCAGCGGAAGCCATCTCTGTGCTAATGCATAAAGGCAGCAGCTCTGATCGAGTCACTAGGCAGAAGCCTTCTCGTCTGTTGCGCCTGACGCCACGGCGGTATCGTGACGGAAGTTCCCGACTAATTGCGGTGGCTGGAAATTTTTGGCACCACCATCGCCGCAGTCACAAGCTTTTCTCAATCGAATTTTCTAACCAATTGTTATCTATTGATCTGATATTGTCTTTATCGTCAGAGGGGGCCTGCTCGAAGTCACTGGTCTGTATCCCATTAGGGCACACGAACGGGAAATCCCACATTCTTTCAACTAATTAGAGTCCGTTTGAGATGAAGTAGTGTATCGTTTGCAAAAGAGAAGAGAGAGCTCATGGGTTGGATTTGGGGAACATGTGGACCATATGAGGGAAATACATGCAAAGAAACAGCCTGTACTGGGTTTCATAGGCGCCACGATATTAAATTAATGGATTAAGTTATAGTAAACGCTACTAGCATGTTTCTGTGGAAAGAGGCTCCCAACATAGTTGTGGTAAGTACTCGATCCGATCAGCATTGAATAAACAGTCCAGCTGTGCTTGCTCGATTTTTTCCGATAGTGTTCCTGCACTAGATTGATATTCATGAGCTGCTGCCATTGATGGATTAAATGAATGAGTATTTGTTAGTCTTGTAATCGTGGCCTGAAATGAATCGTCTGGTATATTGTTTTTCAGACTTTGGAGTATGTTTCGAATGGCCTCATTGTCTTCAACGCAACATGCTGAGGCAATCGCTTTTAAGGCCCATTGTAAAATTACCAGGTCCTCCTTGTTTTTGTTTTGCTGTGCTCTGCGCTTCTTCTGGGCTCTTCTGTTGGCATCACGTCTTTTTTCGTCAATCCGAGATTGTTTGTCCATTATGTCTATGCTGATTTCTGTCGCATCATTGCTTCATTTTGGGTCAGTGCTCTTTATAGAAGTTGTAGGCGTGTATTGTATGACCCTTGGAAACATTAGACTTTATCATCCGCTTTCTTTGTTTCAGCGTGTCGTGTTTCATGTTTGGGCTAATGTTTCTAAATGTTAGGTTCTATTTTAGGAAGATGACAGAACCCCAGCCTCCATAATGATATTGCAAACGTTTCATATTCTTGTCATCTGACTCCAAGAGCCCACAAAATATATCCACGGAAAATACAAACGAGCTTAGGATGACAGGGGATGGATGATGCCTTGGACATATTTCTTGCTCAAGTGGATCCGATGCCTTTTTAGGGCCTTGGGATACCATGGATGATGATGGCAGTCATTCTGATTAAGACGATCAAGATGAAACAGAATCATGCAAGCGATTCACGTTGAATACTCTGATTTGGCATAGAGCTAGTACAGCCTCCACCGAAACGAGTGTCCGCTTTTTGTGGTTGAATACAAGACTTTTGATTACGCCACATGTGGGCTCTACAGTGCTTATACTGTGACCTGTAGGTAGCGTTATGAAGAAAGCACTAAAAATGGCTCTAATTGCGCCCTAAAGTCAACAAAGATACTTCTGGATGCGACTTCTGGGCAAGATGTAGTTGCACTGTACTAGCCACAGCTATGCCGAAAACAGCTCTTTGTATTATTTCTTGTAAACTGCTCAGGCGGACACTTATTTTGGTGGACCCTGTATTAAGCAACCGATTATAACAAGTCGTACATAGCTGAAACACACGACTATACTGTCCAACCTGATTCCTTTGTAGAAGTGCCTATGGTACGTAATCTAGTTCATGAAAAATAAAGAAACCATGAGAGTTAAATGGTCTTATATTTATTATAAAACAGAGATGTAGTACTGTAACTCCCAAGGCATTGCCTCTTATCAATTGACCTTTACTATCTCCAATGGATTCACAAAAGCTTATAACCGAGTTAATTGCCTGCACTAGGAACATAGAACGGAATTCTATATTTCCAGAAAGAGTTTATCTCCAGAATGCACTCAAGTCCCTGGAGCTAGCTTCTCAAGCTGTTCCGGTCCCTTGTGTCTCTCATATATTAAGAGAGGTATTACTACAGCAGATCGAGTTCTCCTATCAGTACCGGAAACATCAGGAAGAAATAGATGACTCTCTGCTTCTCAGATACGCATTCGAGGTATTCGAAGGAGCGAAGGTGCTAGCTATCATTTTGGACCTACCAGAAGAAAGACAGTGGGAGACGGTGTGCTACAAGCGACAGAAGGAGCTTGAGGAATGTCCAATCCCAAATCTAGCGGATATGGGAGCCCATGATGACGCACAAACGCAATCCCAGTGCGTTACAGATTACTATGAAGACCATACATTCAACGTGAATAATAGATACTGGTATATCTGATATGCCAAAGAGGCTCCTTCAAAGAAGCTTTCATCGCGGCCTTTTACACGATCCCTACGCACAGTACCGAATTTAACAACAGACGAGTACGTAGCAATTATGCATAGACAGTTAGTCTATACAATATATTCGCATAATGAAGTGTAATACGCACTGGGAATGCTATGACCCAGAACCATGTATAAGTGGCAATAAACTGTTATAATATACCACAGAGCTCCTACTACTGAGCACTCTTTTCGGGCGATATAGCGAGCCGTGAATCAAACACTGGATACAATAGTTGGCCGGTGGCAACGTCCTGCGAGCTTGGTCACAGTAGGACATATCTAAGTGTCCCTGTTAATGACTGGCTTGCTGCTTTACCAACCTCGCATTGATTTACGAAAAGGTAGTTATTCCTTGACTCGCCCGAGGCCAGGAGGAGTGATTTGAAGCAATCTGAACCAGTAAAAGACTATTATATAAACATACTGAAGTTTACTATGTAAACAAATGGTTTTCAGCTGAGCCGCCCTGACAGTAATGGTAGTGTGTCTGATGTTATTGTTGGCTGCTAGTTACTGTAGACTTTTGTGGCTGATTACGGTTAGGGTTACCATTTCAAAGCTCTACTAATACCATGCTTCAACTTACATTCTACTTACTGCACTCAAGCTAACTACTATGAATGGAATTGGCTCAGGGGGTGGATTTCCCGGACAAAAGGCCGATGATAGCGTAGGTGGTATATCCCTCCCGAATTGATATGTATGATCGACCTTGCATATCGGAACAAGATGCGAAGCGATATATACATACTATATCCATAAGGATGGAGATTATTTTGGAAATAACAGGGTAGAGTAGTATGGCCGATTTTGGGTTTTTAACAGGGGCAGACGATAAATTGAGGGCACCCAGCAATTCATAATGAAAGTGTTCAAACCAATGGGGCTGATAGATGACCATCGTTGCTAATGGGAGTAGGTTGTGGCCTTGGAACTTTCTCGGAGCGCGCATCAGAACATATCTAGCCGTTCAAAGTTAAGCAAGACATCGAGTGAAACAACATCACAATTAAGGCTGGAGAAGAACACAAGTTTTTGAATCCAAAAAACTTCGGCCAGAGCAAGCCAAATAGCTTCTACATGGAATCGGGCTTCCAGCTGAAATATAGCATGCTCCGGGCTCTAAGAGTTATCAGAGTCTCTAAAAGGCAATATCAATTTTGAGGCGATTGACGAAGCTTGGGTATATATTAAGGGCCAGAGGTTTGACGAGGTGATTTCAATACCTCTAGCTTTCAAGTAATACATTCTGATTAAGGCATAATACCCACAAGGAGATAGTCCAACTTCAATACTGAATTTATATTTTTTCATATCATTTTGCTTCAAAGTAAACCCTTCTCATGCCTTTGAGGTTGCTATGCTCTGGTTAACCACAGCAGATAGTAAGTAACCAAAACAATCCTGAACTTATAGTAAAGGCAAAACCGACCCAAACAGTAGCGATGAAGCTGATGTTGATCTGGCTATGAACCCCATACCACCTGGCTGTTGTCTCCACAGCACTGACGACGACAACTGCCTGCGCGGTTGCCAGTGAAGCAGCGCTGCAAACCAAAATAATAGCAATAACTGTAATCAACCATGTAATGCAGGAAATAGTTCGAGAAAAGACAGAGAGAATGCCTACGGCGAGCTCGGCGAAAAGAGTGAGAAGGGCCATAACGATGGCACCTTGCGTCCATGTAGAAATGTGGGCGAAGAACCTCAATGCCCTATTGAGCTCCTCCGGAAACTGTATCCTGATGCCGGAGGGCGACCGAAGGTTGTCCAGAGTAGTGGTGTTGAGGTAATGTGAAGCCCAGTCAAAACCACTATCTGAGCAATGGTAGTCTTTGCTGTCTTGGTCCATCCAGCAGAACCCAAAGACATTCACATCGTAACTTTTGGCGAGATGAAGGTCATTTGCAGTAATATTGTCGATCTTCATGTCCGAGCGGGTCTTGTTATTGGCATCGAGAAGCCTACCAGCAATTCCCTCGAAACTGGCCGGATCGATCGAGAGGTCTTCGGTGTCGAGCCGGAAGAGGTTCACTCCATGATGGGTGACTCCACTCAGGGCTACGACAAGAAAGCTAACGAGAGCTGCTATGGTGAGCAAAACAGGAAGGCCGACGCAGAGGAGACGACTGATTCTCATTTTAGGGCTGAGAAGCGAAAGGAGAGCTATTAAATGAGCTACCAGGAGGACTTCTTGAGAGGAAGGGGGGTAGGGTGGTAGTTGCTGATATAATGTCACCGTAGACGAACGTAAAGTGGTGATCCATCCATGGCGTAGAGTTGGGTTATGAAATAGATTAATGGTTTAGAATAATACGAGAAGAAACAAAAATAGCATAACTAATTAACTAGTACAAATCCTTGCTCTGAAGAATCTTTTTCTTCTTTTCTTTCGATGTTGATGCGACTTCTGGGGTCTTAATTTAGAACAGCGTGTAGGGCCACATATCCATATTTGAAGCACTGAGTTCCGCGACTACACAGATCATCATCACTGCCACCGGAAAGCTAGGGCGCCCACGCTTCATCACAGCCAACTCCCCCTTGGAATACAGTCCCCTTATCAATTTGAACTTTGCTACAGTCCCAACATCAATAATTGTTAGAAATGCCAAGAAAAACATTAACCCCGTTGTAGGATGGGGATTGCGGCCATTCATTGACTGTAGCAGCCCGGCCAAGGTTCATCGCAATGCCCTTATTGGGCAGGATAAAACCAAAGAACTCAACCTCATTCTGGTAGAAAGTACACGTAGTCGATTTAGCAAACAGCTCGACACGTTGTAGTCTCCCAATAACCTGGTGGACATAGTGGGTATGTGTGTGCCGGTCCTTCGAAAATGTAAATCGTCAAGGGACGCGATATGGACGATGTCGAGGTCCCATGGAACGCCTGATGAATATACAACTAGAAGTTCGCCAGTGTATAGTAAGGGCTAAAGGCAAAAATAGATACCTCCAGTGACCATTCTGTGTGCGGATGCCTGACGTCCACTCATCCCCTCTCTAATCTAGATCTAACAGTAAGCATCCTTAATATCAATCATTATGAATAGCTGGAATAATACGTAATGCACCGTCTGTTTAACGCTAATTCTAACCCTGCCATACATATATAGTACAATGAGGCCAAAAAACAAAGAAAAAGAATAGTAATGTAAGCGAACAATGATGGTGTCTTATTGCGCACAGGGCCGAGAACATGTCAGACAACGAAGGGATCGTCAGATAACGTCCCATTGGCCGGAGCCAGAGAACAATGAGGTGGCAGCAGCAGCGGCAGAAAAAGAATGCGTATGCAGCCAGGGGACCTACGGTTATGAGGCCATCGACAGCAGTCTCGATCAAGCCCCCCGGAACAAGCCGTCTCGCGGCAGACCTGACTGCGTCACTCGCCGAAGCCACATCGCAGAAGCCTTCCCGTATGTTCAGGCGCCCGACGCTACGGCGGCATCTTCTAGGCAATTGCGGTGGCTGGAAAACTTTGACATCCGCCGCAGCCACAAGTTTTTCTCAATCGAGTTTTCTAACCAATTGTTATCTATTGATCTGATATTGTCTTTAGAGGGGGCCTCCTCGAAGTCACTGGTCTGTATCCCATTGGGGCACACGAACGGGAAATCCCACATAATACTTGGAATACTTGGAGTGCTGAAATGCTATACGGCTCTAATATTTTACACAGTCTATTTTCCTGGTCTGCCTGTTTTATATAAACAGTTAGTAAAGCAGCTTTGAGAAGCTCAAAGAAAATAGCACGCCATGGATCATGGGTTCCAGTGTCTGGTATCTCGAACCCGCTAGCATAATATAATATTACCATCAACACCGGGATGCCACTGCCGCGTTCGTTCTGATGGTCTTTTGCTTCTAAATACAGAAACTGCTGTTACTTCGGCCAAGACTGCTTGTTATATATTTTCTCTAGCTCGCGTTCAAATTTCTCCCTAGCCATACCTGGGTCTGGCTCTGATAGTGGGTTGTAGACATGAACAGAGAGCCGAGTTTCATTAATGACAGCCAATGCCCAGTAATATACACCATTACTTGACCTAAGGTAAAGCGGTGCAAATATATGTGTTGGCTGTTGTATAAACGGCTTGCCTATGAGACTTTGTGTTACGGAATCATTAGAAAGGAAAGGAGTTGTAGCGAGTTCTGAGAAGATTGCAATGGCATGATTGATAATACAATCACCCAGGGGAGCTTTGCCATCTTTCAGCATGTTTAGAGATCGCTCCGGGATGCCAAATTTGTCTCTGCCAGCAATGTCTTGGTTGCAAAGGAGGGTAGTATAGTCGACCTCTTCAGTGACTACCTTTGGCCGTTTAGCTGGCTGTGAGAGCGTAGCAGCGTCAAGCCTATCGAATTTTCGTTTCAAGTCTTGAGAGGTTCCCTGATAATCATCAGTCTGTTTGGTACCGGCGGAGCACTATCCGAAGAGGGGAGGCTCGGAGTATTCCAGACCCTTGACTCTCTTAGTTTTCTAATCGCCCGGTTAATATCCTCAGGGACAAGGTATTTACGGCGGCCTTTGAAGCCTTTGAGGATCTTGCGAACTAGGTCCCAGTCAAAGGAAATAAACTTAAACAAATCATTAAGAGACGTCCAAGTTTCAAGGTTTGACTTGCCCATTAAGCAAGCCATAAATCTCAGATTCACGTCGTTCTAGTATCTCTCTCCTCACTGCTAATCGGCGCGTGGAAGGCATGGGGTCGGTGGGATCATGAACGTGGTGAGAGGGGGGAGAAATTCGGACCTTTTGGGTAGGCATTACTATCGGTCTTCGTTGAGGTTCGTCTATGATATAAACTCTATGGCGAGCTCGGTATCGTTGTTCTCCGATATATGGAGTAAGATTATAGAAATTCAAGCAGATGACACACTTTATGTAACATCGAATAAAGGCACACAGAACTTGCGGTCAAAAATAGTTTCTAGGTGGCAGATTCCGAGTTCTCTAGAACGTAATGTTTAGCTATATATATTTGTGACCGATTTCGGGTTCTACTGTCTCTTGCCTAGCATAGGAGCACGTCAAATAGTCAAGTAGACCGTGTAGTACTTTAAAGTTCCAATTCAACGATATACAATGGTCAAGTTCTTGCAGCCACGCAATTGGATTCGTACCCAAGGGTGTCTAGTAACATGGTTCATTATGTTGATTGTCACTGCCAGACTTATCCCCCCAAATTCCCTTGATGCAACCCACTGTTCATTCCTGAATGTATGTTGTTCTTACTCTCTTAAAACCAAAGGGATGCTAAGCTACTGACAAGATAATAATTTAGATCACAGCTCCGGCCAGTTCGCATCTGATTCATGATACTCCGGAGATGCAAGATGTGATTGCGATTCCAATGCAGGTCTTATGCGTCCATGTCGATGGTACCGGAATATACACCATCGATAATGAGTCCATACGCTTATCCCTGAACGAATTCACCGAGTTAAGTGAAGAAGTGGGCGATCCGCTAAGAAGCATCCGAGCAAGGGTTATCGCTTCGAAGGCCGTATATATCACATTAATCATCACCACTTCGTGCTGGTGGACTCTATCCTGGGCACTTGATATTGGGGGAATGATTTGGATAATGTGGGTGCTCTCAATAGTACCGGCTATCACAGTTCTTATTATTATAGGCACGGCAAGAAGTGCTGTTGAAGAGATATCGCTGTCTTCAGATACCCCAACCCATATTTCTTTTGGATCGCTCTTCTTTGCCACTCTCTTGGTATTTATTATTTTGGTAGGATGGGCGGTTAGAAGTGGAATACAGAGGCTCCAATCATGCAGCTATAGGGGCAAACCTACAACGGAGAACCCTCGTCTTCTAGACAGTCATGGAGACAAACTTACGCCCAAAAGCGCTCAAGGGTCAAGAGAGGACAGCAGTATGGTGGAAGTGTCTTCTATACCCCCCTTGTTTATACCCATGACTAAATTAGACCAATCGCCCGCTCGCTCCTGACCCTATTTGATCGGTTCGCACAACCGCGAGTCCCCCCTTGTATGTTAGAACTAGTTAGTTGAAAGTTCGAGTTTTACAATACAGCCTCACAATGACTGCGGGCTTCGCAACCCCAATGCTGTTTGGGATTTCCCGATCCCGTGCCCCAAGGGGATATAGTCCAGTGACTTCCAGGAGGTTCTCTCTGGCGATAAAGACGACATCAAACCTGTAGATGACACTTGGCCAGAATGTTTGTGGCTACATATTTAAGATATGAAAGCATCTACTACTTTGGCCTACCCGTCTTCCCGACTTTCCTGACTCATTACCTATCCATGATGTCACTTCCATTTCACCTTTTCGTCACCTTCTCTATTTTTAATTTCTTCTCCGCACCTAGTGACAACAGCGAGTCCATGATAGGACCTCACCTCAAGCGCCCTGACGACTGATATCCAATTTGAGCGCACTGCATGTGGTTTGCGAGTCCAGCTCCCCGCACCCAGTCTTCCCACGTCCGATACACAGCCTGAAAGCGCTCGTTTGCAAGTCGAGCCCAGAACCTCTGCGACGAAGCACTCTGGTCGAGCCAGCAAGACCGGCCCATGGCCTCAGAACCCGCCAAGCAGCACAGTGAAGTGGGAAGAGAGGATTGAGACAGGCTTTCTATGCCTGTAGTGGCCAGGATGCTAGTTAGTGGTTATTCCATGCAATATACCTTCACTTGCTTCGGTTCGAGGTTTTTAGCAAAGCGAACCTCACATATAACTATGCAACTGTGCAGCTGCCGAAGCCACGTGCTATATGTTGATCGATTAGACAATTCAATCTTCTTCGTTTATTATGGCGCGCTAGCCTTATTATCACAGACATACTCCAACATAATTCCAATCCGTTTTCCATTTTTACACTATTCTCCCGTTTGGACCAAACAGAGCAGCTACCGCTGCCCTGCCACTAAATTTAACACCTACACTATCAGTGTGGGCCTACAGCTTTTGGTGTAGCGTACACGAAGGCTTGGAAAGAGTTAAAAATTGAAACCGCCATTAGCAGAGCCCAAGCTGTGGCTGTGAAGCAGCCGCGACATAGCTATGAATGTGAAGAGACCCCGACCGAAAACCGATTCACTCTCTATGCAAGACTTATTCTTGACATCTACCCAAAGCCTTTTCTTCCGGCGGTGATTGCAAGGTCCCTACAAAGTTACTGCTGCTTCCCCTAACCCTCCATATCGGGATTGGGTACAGCCTCGTTAGAGTTGGAAGAAAGAAGCATAAAATACATCACTGCTATCCAGTGTCTCTTGAATCATTCGAGTATGCGTCATCATCTTCATCAGAGTCTCCTTCGCCATAGCTATCCAAGTCTTCAGAATTATCTTCATCAGAGTCCCCCTCGCCATAGCTATCCAAGTCTTCAGACTCATCTTCGTCAGAGTCTCCTTCGCCATAGCTATCCAAGTCTTCAGAATCATCTTCATCAGAGTCCCCCTCGCCATAGCTATCCAAGTCTTCAGACTCATCTTCGTCAGAGTCTCCTTCGCCATAGCTATCCAAGTCTTCAGATTCATCTTCATCAGAGTCTCCCTCGCCATAGTCATCGAAAAGCCTTGATTGGATCGTATCCGTGTCCGGTTCCCTGTCTCTTGCCTTCGCGTTGGGTACGGGATACTCGGGGATATCGATAGCGATTTGTTGGCTTTTGAGCTTATTACAGAAGTGGATATGAAAGCCGTGGTCTCGCGAATAACCAACCGTCCATTCAGAGTCGATATCTTCCTCCTCGAAGTCGTAGATGTGTTGAGGGTCAAACCTTGACTTCATTGATTCATTGCAAGTGATATATTCTGTGTTATCTATGATTTCTTGCGCCAATGCTGTAATGATTGAAACATCCGACTTCTTCTCAGCCTCATATATCTTACTCCAGGGAAAATCGTTAAATTCCTTGATGGATAATTCCTCAGGCTGGTTTTTGAGAATACATGCTGGCGCGAGAACCCGAAGTACCATGTCAAACATCGTAGTTCGCTTGTCCGGATCATTCCGACGCCACAACATGTAGTGTTCGGGTGGGTATAAGATAGCCCAAAGGTTGCGTAGCATTGGGACATCTTCGATTTTTCGGACCCAATCCTCATAACTCAATTGATCGATCTGATACTCCCACTCGCGAATATACTTTCTGCATATCTTTTGAAGCATTAAGTTCTCAAGTTGATAAAACCAACCCGGAAGCTCATACGGCTTAAGCGGGCGGACTGGTAGGATCGCGTTTGGGGCTTGATGGGTCACTGAAACTGCCAAACCTCTAAGCTCTATAATATAACGTAAGCCGCGAGAAATATATTCTGCGAATTCAAAAGAAATGTACGATGGGAGCATATGAATAAGGAGTAGAACAAGCCCAGGATTTCGATAGTAACCTGGGTTGTTCTCATGTTTCTGCATTGATTTCCATATTATATCAAGAAATTGTGGCAATTTTCTTGGCTGTGTATTCTTTGAACCGCATCTGATATGAATATCTTTAACTTTATGGCTGCTCATTTTCAATATATAATAGCCCTGGTGTCTAACGGAGAGTAGTTCCTGCTAATATATACCAAGACTGGGTTGCCACCTGATATCCAAATTCAGTTCACTGGGCTTTTTTTTTTAAAGACAACCGCTGTCTCATGTGATCCCCGGCATGATGCAAAAGGAGTCATCTGATGATTGAGTAACCACCCAACTCGTACATATGGGTGGCCAACTCATGTGGCCTAAATTAGTTGAGCCCCTCAATAATTACGCCGGTTGGGGGTTCAATGCTTAGTATAGGCCGATTTGCCTACAATAGCGCGCATTCCAGACGAAGATATTGGCGACATGGCAAAGCAACCGGGATTACAGCAAGTTATATACATATTTGGTGCAAAATCAGATACCGCTTTCCAAGCTGTATGTGGTTCCTTTCCCCCACATTAAACTCGTTCTAGTCAATCATAGGGCTTGACTGCTCCTAAAACCAAGAACAGAGAGAGTTCACAGAGGACGATGGTTTCATGCCTAACTGTAAGTAATATCTATTATCAATCAAGTGGCTAGTTTTTGAACACATGTCTCAGATAGCACTTATCAAAATGTAAAAGGGCGCAGTGCCTATTAGACCACAGCCCGCTGAAATCTGCTAGAGATAGAAGACTTTACAGGAGGAGGCTAGAGAGAGGGGGGGGTATGGATGCTGCGCTCACTGCCAACAGTTGTTACAATGGCACGCAGGCTGCCAGTGATTTGCCCTGCGGTAGATCTGCGTCAAACCAGCACTACAGATCAAGCACAAGACAGATAGAAGAGGTGGGGGGGGGTTGTAAATAGGAAGGAGATAAAAATTACTGATAATGTCAATGTGTGGATGGAACGAAATCCCCGACAATCTTCGCCACTGAATACCAAGCTTTTCACCCACAACTAATGAAGGAGATAGAATTATCCATTAAGGAAAAGAGCATGTCAATTCCCAGCTTCTGCAGTTAGAAAGAAAGAACAAGGCAAATACTGGTCACCACCTCCTATAGATAGTGAGCCCGGCTATTCTGTTCAAGACAGTGCAAGAAAGCAGCAAATACCAACGACCCAGTGGCTGCGACATATGCATGGTGACATACCTGACTTTCACTTCACTATACAATCGGCTTGAAAGTAGCTATAACCTTTATATACTTGGACATTGCTGCAGACCCCGTAACCCGTCCATATAGATTATATCGTCCAAGGCTAGAAATGAAAAATAAGACTCCCGAAGCCATGTCTGTGAAGGGTCCGCGGCCTATAGACTGGGCGGTGACTCGTTTTGGTAGGGGTGGAAAATGGCTGTTGTAAACGCAAGGTTGAGCTCCGGGCTCCTTGACATTGCATTCTATGCTCTAGCATCATGCATCTTATATAAAAGATACCTAAAGTCTTAGACCAATATGGATAACACTTTATGAAAAAAAAACATGGCCTTTAGAAATTACGGACGCTGATGGCAAGGCACGAGGACAACTTAGCTACTTTGTAATAAAAAATATAATAGCAGCATCTATATCTCCCTTATTATCATTATAATAGTTGAGCTGACGCAGGAATGGGATTTTCAGTACGGTAAAGCAGTATTCAAGTTCGAAGAATGTGATATAATCGATCGTCAAAGAATCCGACATGACAAGAGAAACCCGGCATCTCGCTTACCCGATGTTGCTTCTGATCATCACCGTGTCGCTGTCGATTGTGACTATATGCGGAGTGATCGTCCATTATACTCGCTCCCATTGAAAGAACTGCTGAACGGAAGAACCGGCTATGCATGATTCCAAACGCAGTGTTTTTAACCATGGCTCAACGGGATGTCTTCCGCCCGGGCCGGACGAAGATGGTGAAGAGGTCGATGACGAAGATAATACGCAGAGCCTTGACAACAAAATAGTCCTCCGATTCAAACCCCCTGTATTGTCCTAGAGCGGATAGGCTTGATTCGAGTAGTAGAATCTATCTGAGGAATGGTGAGTAAGTCTATTTTAAGTACACGCTCTCGAGCTACAGGGTTCTCTTTGGGTACAGGTGGGTTGACAAAGGAGGCGAATCTATGCGTGTAAGTGAAAGATCCGGTTATAGACTGTCTTATATTAACCTTAAATCAGATCGGCCGTGTAGACCCAGAAATTCAACAAGATTCTTTCATCTAATCAATGATGAACATAGCCGTCAAAGGACATGAAACAGATACAAGAGCTGAGATAGATACAACGAACGAATTTGATGAAGGGTATGAAACCGAAGAGGATCAGGATGGCGGCAAGAATCGAGAGGATGAAAACAATGAAGACAGGAAAAATCATCAACCTAGCCAAGGGAATCGGTTGGTGCAAGTGAACCAATCGAACCCAACGGTTGAGAGACATAAAGTAAGATGGCAATGAACAGGAGGGTGGGAAACATCGATGTGGAGCAATCTTCACTCACCCGTCCTCGGTTCTACAGGGTCCTGAGGCAAAGAATGGAAAAAGACTAATTTGCAAAGGAAAATAAGACAAATACATCCCATACCACACAGAATAAGAAGGCAGCATCTCACCTACCATTAAAATCATTGCAAAACTATGGTGTCTACTCAGCCGCACCCTTAGCGTCTTCGGCAATGTTGCTGGTAGATGGCTTGTATGCGCATTAGGATAGGGGCAATGGTGATTGTGGGTAGAAAGCAGAGAAAGAGAAAGGCAAAGGAGGGAAGGATGGCCTTCTTCTGCTTGTCCGTCGAACTTTATTCAAAGTCTGGGTCGCACCTGCTCCATTCAAATTACCTTCGATATAGTAACTATCGTGATATAACCCCTATATATACTTATAAATATACCCTCAACCCCTAGGTCACGATTAATGTATCTTCCGGACGTGTTTCTAGCAGACTGATGTATCCGGCTTGTGTAAGGCCGATATTATAGATATCGTATCGCCCTTGTCGAAAAGGATGTAGTGGGTTTGATAATTAATGAAGCTAGTGAAGCCTTTGCTTCCTCATTCTAATAAGATTAACGATGAAAAACCCGCGACACCCATTTCGACATGGGCTGCAGAAGTCGTCTTTGTTCCTTTTCCTTAAAAGAGAGCCAATAAGTCCGATAGTGGTCCTGTAAGTATGGCGAGTCTATCATAACATATACCCCTGAGAAGCCAACATCCAGATCTTCACTCATGTGATGTAAGCTTGGGCTTGATGGCTACCCCCCTGTGTTATACAGCTTTGATATTAACATAAAGCTTCCTTAATAGCAGCGTGGCTACTTACTTCCAAGGTGGCACATATCTCTGCGGCTGTACAAATTGTGTGAACCAATTGTGTTACTAAGCAGGGAATTGGGATCCCGGATCACTTACATGACTTCGACCAGTCGGTACAATACAAAGGATACATAATCTCACTAAGCAATATAAGGTAGGAGACTTGAGGATGCAGAATCGCAAGAGAGAAGATGAAGAGGCCAACTTGATAGCTTTTCTTTTTAAATAAATATCATTTTGGCTTATTTTACTCTAATTATAGCTGGGATAGATCAGCCATCAAACATGAACTAGAAATTCCTTGAGCCAATATCACAATCAACAACAGCCACACACTGCTGACGTTTTACATTGCCTTATTTCGCCAATATACTCTAATTCTTGGACTAGTTCTCCCTGCGACAGGTCTCTGCTATTTTGCTTTCGCTTACTTGTCCTCCGCGGACAAAGTAGTAGAGAATGGCCCCCTCTTCAGAAATGTCAAGCTGAAAATGGTCAGCAAACCGTCTATGAACATTTAGAACTGGAGGTCGATTTCCCTCTTTTCCCTATCGTTACGGAAGCGGATCTGGAAGCCACCGTGTTCGGCATAAACACATCTGTAACCCACTCTCCATTCATAGCTGACGTCTTCCTCCTTGAACAATCCTACTGGATAAAGGTCTTCCTCCTCGAACGGTTCCTCGGGATAAAGACTAAACATTGACTTCTCTGATTCTTCATAAGTTAAGAAGGTGGCGCTCTTTACGAGACTTTCCGTGAATGACATGATGGATGCAATGTTAATGCTATCGTAATCATTGGATTTCTTCTTTTTGAATAGGTTACTCCAAGGAAAACTCTTATATTCCCTGATCGTCCACTCCTTAGGCTGGTTTGCAAGAATGAATGCTGGTGTAAGGACAAAAAGTATTAATTTGAAGATACTGGTTGGCTTGTTCTTATTATTCCAACGCGCCATCAAATAGTCTTGGGGTGGGTACAGGATGGCCCAAAGATTACTTAGCTTTGGAATATCTTCGATTTTCCTCACCCAATCCTCGTAACTTAATGCATTGATCTGATCCTCCCACTTAAGAATATCATCTTTGCATTCTTGGCGAAGTAGCAAGTCCTCAAAGGGACAATACCAATCCGGAAACTCATACGGCTTAAGCGGGTCGCTTGGTAGTATCGCGTCTCGTACCTGCTCAAACTCCTCTTCCTCTAATCCTTCCTCTCGAAGCATTTCTTCTAGATAATACGAAATGTCTGAGTGAAATGCAGGGGAGACATATGATGGAAGCATATGAATAAGTAGCAGAACGAACCCGGGATTTCGGTAGCAACCTATGCCCTTTTCATGTTGCTTCATAGCTTTCCATATTACGTCAAGAAAATCCGGCAAGGTTCTTGGGGTTACGTCATTTATGTCATATAATAGTTCCCTTGATTTATTTCTCTCATCTTTATTCCTTGTTGTTACGTCTTTGTCAACTTTATGGCTGCGCATTTCCACGATGAGATCCTACAAACTCCCTACAGGCGTGGTTGCTGCTAATATATGTGTATGTTTTTCTATAATTACATTTACTGCATATAATATAATACAGCCCGTTTCCATATTTATAGCACTTTATTTAGACTAGTCGCTCTCTACTGAACAGTAGCACCCTTATATAACCCTAGTGTGAATATACCAATTAGAGAGCGCTGAGATGAGGGAAACGCAACACTACCCACTGAACGGTCAGTAATTCAGATAGCCGCTTGTGGTCAGTTTAATCCAACAGATCCGAAAGCAGGCATGTCACACGATGTCAGAAAAGTAATGTAAAAGAGGGAAAAAGCATGGTGTTTTTGGGTTCCTCAAACTAATCTACTTATACAGTTTTTGGGCAGCCTGGCTGGGGCTCCTTGTAGCAACTTGGGCCAAATTTTCCCATCTCAGGACTCAGGCCCCTATTTACTCCGCCATTTTGGCCTTGCCTTGAAGCAGAACAAAGAGAACCAACACTTGCTGTGTTTGTACGCTATCGAGGTCCCACCCATGCGCTCGCCTCCCTCGACAGACCCTATTTAGATTTTTTGTCGTCTCCATCATGCTTGGGTGATGCAGTGGCCTCCCTCGCAACTCTCTTCACGATGTCGATATCTTTGCCAAGGAAATATGTGTATGCCATTTTGGTGGCCAGCACCACCATCTTCCTGCTAGTAGTTGGACCCCCATCGTACCGCCATTTTTCTGAGCGTGAGCTGGCTGCCTACTGTGACCCTCGATGCATCACGAACCTAACCGCACACAGCACGGCCGCTCCAACTACAGCCACCGCACGTCGGACCGACAATCGATCTCGCCTCTACCTCATTCCCTAACAAGATCTGGCAGAGCTGGAAGGATGACTCCGAAGACTCGAACGAGCGTACCGTCGGCTTCCCACACCAGTGGCGTGTCGTCAACCCTGACTGGCGCTATGAGCGCACGACGGACGGCAACATTGACGCTTATGTCGACGCCAACTTTCAACCTCCCATATCATCCGTCTTCATCAATCTGACGGACCCTATACTGAAAGCAGACTTTCTGCGATACCTCGTCCTCTTGCACGAAGGCGGCGTCTGGGCCGACATCGACCTTTACCCCCACCAACCCGTCTCTGCGTGGATCCCCGAGCCGTACCACAGCGACAACTCGGTCAATCTTCTCATCGGCATAGAGAATGACCACCACAAGAGGCCAATCTGGCCGGGCTCACCCTACTCCGTCCAGCTGGCGCAGTATGTAGTCTTCGCCAAGCCGAACCATCCAGCTATTGAGATGGTGGTCAACCAAGTCACGACGACCCTCCAGGTGCTCTCAGAGACCAAGACGACCACCGACACTATTACCTTTGAAGATGTCATGGGGACCACCGGCCCCTTCATCTTCACCAAGGTCATGATGGATTACTTCCAAGAGCAGACGGGCGTGGTGCATACTGGCGATGAGCTGGATCATCTGAAAGAACCCCGCTTGATTGGTGACGTGCTCGTGCTTCCCAAGGACAGTTTCGGATGGCTGCCACAGGAACATGCGCACGAAAAAGGAGACCCGATGATCCTGGTAGAGCATTTGTTTATTGGATCCTGGAGAGAGGGACACCCCGGATAAAGGAGGTCCATGTATCATGGAGGGGGAACTTGGCATATCTTTTATTAACTAACCACCGCCTTGGAGCAGTGAAGGAAGCTGACCGTGGGTGTCAAGCAGGTAGTGGAAGTGTGGTCGAGGCAAACAAGATCACTCAGTCCTTCCAGCAGAAGGGAAGTAGAGAGGGGTGTGAAGAGAGGGGCTATGGCTGCTTATCCTATACCAGACCCTAGAGCAGCAAAGCAAAATTGACATGGGTACATACTTAGATATGAGTGGGAAAACGGCAGCCCATAGCCATGGGGCTAGGTTCCCTGTTGGTCCCGGCTGTGGTAAGTTCTGTGTTATTTTTACAGCGGGTAGCTCGTCAATGTGAATGAGAGGTATCACGTCATCATCATTATGACACATCAGCGTGTCGCTGATACAGCCCGGATCCTTCTTACTGTTGGTTATTATTCAGGGCCATGCTAGGCATCCATTGCGAGATGAATTAGTAATATGGATACAGAGGAGGAGGCAGGTAGGCACGGCCCTGGAAGCTGCCCACTTCGTCGGGGGCGTCTGGGGAACGCTATGCTTCCAAGGTCCAAGCGGTGGGCTGCTCCAGCGAACAGGACCAATACCCTTGCGCACAGAAATGAACAAACCTCCAAGAGGCAGAGATCGCCCGACGTATCGAACATGATGCGAAGCTCAGAGATAACGCAGATCTATGTCGGCTAATTGACACGTAAAGGATGGCTTGATGAGTGTCTTTAAGAACTACAGGCCACCGCTCCATGACGCGACGTCGGCATCGACTGCCGAGAAAGATGGGAAAATGTACATGAACGAATTATTCTCCGCTACGCCCGCAGCGTCACGGTCGCACCTTTACCTGCAACCTGGCCAGTCAGACCTACAGATACTGGACCAAGAATTGGACCAACGGGCGACGATTGACCAGAATCGAAGTATCAGGCACAGACTACCGGTAATGGCTGCTGATGACAGCTGTCAAGCGCGTATTTCGAATTCAGACGGTGAAAAGGACCCATTGCCGGGGGGGAAAACATCAAATAAATTGGTCGACGCCAAGGGCTCAGAGTCTGGTATGACTAAAGGCGTCGGCCGTTTATACCCTTTTCGGGCCTTTGTCACTTGTGACGATTTTGGCGCGCGACCCGACACATTGGTAACGCATCTAAGTGGTTGGGGAGTCATGGGCCCATAATTTTGCCAGCCAATTACAGCACAAATCGTTCCGATATCGTGTGACCACGCAATGACCAAGCAATGTAATAGATGACGACCATGAGTGCGGCAGGCGGCCGACTTCAGTGGGCCTTCTTGATCGTGCGGTAGTGCTTTAAATGGAGCAGAATATCACACCCATCTCATCCACCTCATCGAAAAGAAGTGAGTAGAGAGTAAATAAATGATTGGATGCCGTGATCGTGAAAGGTGGGGAGCAACCGAGGGAGCAAAGTTACGTACAGGCCACCTTTCGGATTGCTGTCGCTTATTGCGATTCTAGAAATTTGACCTCTGTCATTCATAGTGCACGCCATGTTCCTGCACATACAGAGTCGGCCAGAATCCCTTTGAGTGTGGAAAGGTGCCCTCTAGGTCACGAACAGGGTTTTTGACTAATAAAGAACGGGGGAAAAATCGTGACTTGTTTTTCTAAGAAATTGGGCTATGATAGAAGTCCCAGCATTCCCGCCGGGTACATATAGCTACATCACATAGGTCACAGCCTTTTTTCGTGGATACAACCTTGCCCCTATACCCACTAACTTGCCGGCTTTGCGACAGTTTCTCACCTGCCCGGAGCCCCTGGCAGCCTAAACAACGGCTCTTTTTGTCCCTATTGACATGATTATGCTGTGCCAGAGCGGCCATTGTGTGGCCAGCGCGGAAATACTTTCTTGTGCTCCCAATCTTCCCGTACAGGGCAATGAGGTCATCAACAAGGCGCTGCCGCCACTGCCTTTGGTCTCTGTAGGGGGGCCACGGCGAGGACTCGGGAACCCGCTGCTGAAATAGATAGCTACTGACGAGCGCCACTTCACAGAGCCGGAAGGGCCTTTGTGACTGGGTTGAAGAGGGGGAAATTCGTATGCGGCGGGATAGTAGCTTGAACCGGCGGAAGGTCATGTATTTGGCAATAGGGGGATTAGGAAGGTGCTTTTCTGTCCCTGGGGCCTTCCAAAGCCTTCCAGACGGGTTTCTCTGTGCAAACCAATGTAAATCTGTATGGCAAGCCATAGATAGATCTCAGCCACCGAGGTTGGGCTCCAAGCCTTCCCTCGCCGAGAGGGCTGCTGTTTGTAGCTGCTATTGCCACGAGAATCGGGTCCGGGACTTCGAGCAGGCTCAGAAGCCTCATTTGTATAGCAAGCCCACCTTTCTACAAGGGAAATAGGCAGGAAGCGCTGGAAAATATTAATCGGGCTCGCTGACAGAGTCGGTTTAACTGGATGACTTTTTTCCAACTTTGATGGGTAGGAAACGGTGCCGCAGTCAGTGGCAGGCATGAAATTTGGTGTCCCTGTGATATCGCCTTCCCGCTTTGGTTGATAGTGGCCTAGCCGTGCGAAAGGTCCGGCATCAACCTCGCTGACGCCCCCGACGATGGTTGTGTCCTCTATTGCGGTATCTTGAATCTCTAATTAGTGTGGGTTCTGGTAGGAAAGGGTCAAAGTTACTTCTTGTACCGATGGTTGCAACTCCGTCGGCTAGCAAATCTTGGCTAGGAAGTGCTGATATCGCCGACTCGATGTTGCCATCCCCCACCACAGAATCAGGCAGTGACAAAGCCCCATCACAGAGCCCAACTCCATCGCTAGTCCGCCTCGAGGCACAGCGACGACGGTCAAGAGTCCTTCATATCACTTTCCCGTCAGTCTGGACAAGGTGAATTATCGGCCTACTTACATCTCTGCTGGCCATTGTTGGCTAGATGGCCAGCCTTCTGCCTCAAGAATCCCAAGGGCGCTATTCACCACATCTTCCTGGAATGCGTCCATAGTGTACTCTTCACTATTGGGATACAGAGAGTGTAGGAATGTTGTGAGGAGGCGTTGGTGCGCAGGTGGGCATAAGCCCTGTTTATCACTTTGACTACGCGAATTACTGATATAAGCGAGGCCTTGGAGGGAAAAGTCCCCACGCCCCCCATCCACCCAGCAATGAATATCCAGCCTGACTAACTAATAGTAATAAGGATCTGGATAGTACTAGCTATACTTATGATGTAGTAGGTGCGTCCAGTGTGGAAAAAAGAACAATAGTATATGCGAACAATAGGGGCCTTGCTACCCGCAGGACCAAAGAACAGTGTCAAACAATGAAGGGATCGTCAGATGACATCTCCCGTTGGCCGGAGCCAGAGAACAATGAGGGGGCTGCAACAGCGGCAGCGGCAGCAAGTACAAGCGTATGCAGTCGGGAGGACCTACGGTTAGCAGACTGGCCTCGATGTGTGTACATACCGTTCGTCGGCTCTAGCCCTTACGTGTGTTCTGACGAGGCGAAGGTGCTGTCGTCGAGAGCGATGCGCCGAGGTCGGGATACCGTCGCGATTCCAGCGGAAGTCCTCAGACTGCGTGGGCTCACGACGAAGAAGCATGTGACGGCTGTGGCTGCGGATGGTGCCGTGGCCGCGTTGGGCCAGGAATGCGTGATCGCGCGAGGCCCAGCCAGCCCTAGAATAGAGTTCGAGAGATGCGCACAAGAAGGCCTTCGCCCCTCCGTTGCATGCCTCTCTCTTTCTCTTCCTTCCATCTGCACTCACCAAAATCTTCGTCATCGACGACACAGCAGCTTAATGGAGAATACAAACCAAAACGCCGGGGGCGGCACGACCCCCCCAGAGCAGGGGCACCAGCGGCCTGCCCAGGCCGGAGACGGCCAAACTGCAGAGGTGAGTCTATCCATCCCGAGAGGCCGAGGAACAGTGTCGCTGACGGTCTGTATCGATAGACCGGGGCTTTCGAGCCCTTCGAACGACGGCCCGATAGTCCGGACCCGGGCCCCCCCCCCCGGAACCAGAGGGGCAAGAAGAAGGTGAATAGGACTAGCAAGCCTACCAGGGTCTTCTTCGAACAATAGGCATCTTGGAGCCTGTTGTTGGGATAGCGGGAATGGCCATCACACGGCTTGGTGGAGGGATTCGGGTGTTTCGGGCTGTGTTCACGAATACAATATAATGTTTAATGCGTCCCTCACCCTGTGGGCGGACAACACTTGTCAATCGTGCTGCTGTCGGCCTATTCGTGACTGTATTCGTGACTGTGGTCCCCGTAGCTGCAAGAGGGACATCTCCCGTGTGGTCGAAGCCTTGATGCGGTCCTTGAGATGCAGATGATCGAGCGTATCACGTGACGGGCAATTGGGCATTTGTATGACCTATTCGACCTTAGCATAACTAGAAGGGGGACCTTACTAACACCCCTTCTCCCTTGAGCAGTTTTACCCCATGCTCAGGGGATGTGATATTATATGTCTAATTAAAAAAGTGCATTAAAAAAGAAGCAATTATTTTGTTTTAAAGTGTCGACTAGAAAAGTACATATAACCGCGTGCTTCACTTATGGACTGCAATAAAAATGCATCTATTAATAACGAGGCTGGATACTAACAACCATCGGGCGGGCACTCTTTTCAGGAGACCTTATATCTACGAGTCTACGGTTTCTATATACAGGGGAGCATCAGCCATTATTTATCCTACAGATCATCGCTCCCCGGCACGATAGCCCCCTGAATATACCAAAGATAAACTAATAGATTGACGGTAGGTGGGTGTCTTAGGCATCAAGGCATTAACAATGCTGGCCATATTTACTGTATCCTGGCAATTCCCACTTACGGAATTGAGGTGATAGTCCACATTCCTCTAAAACCGTCAGTAACTTTTCGGTCCAATGAACCTGCCAATATTCAAGACCAATATACCAGAAGATGTATTCGCCCTCAAGGCGCCGCTGGAGCATGGCACCTATTACATGTAGCATTTGGCATATTTGGATAATGTCAGCTTTATTATCTCCATTCTCACCAAATTTACACACCACATGTATACCCGGCTGTGCAAATTCAATAGGTCGGATTCCAGAGACACGGATTGCAGCTGCAAGCGTTAAAGGAGGCTTCTTTGTATCAGTTAGGCCAAAAACAAAGGATTGAAGCTTGTCAGACTTTTCTTGCCAGTGTTCTTTAGCTATATCATCAGGAAACGAAGACTTATAATGAAAGAACTCAGCCAAGTCTCCTAATGTATTGGGCTCAATCCATTCTCCACGGTATAGACAGGCATATAGCCATAGGTCAGATAGCATCTTTGTGTTGTGCTTTTTTGCGTCTGTCCTTACATTAACAATGCGATTTGTTGTTTTTCTCATTGTGCCGCAAATGACAAAGTTAGTGTTTTTTTTAACTTTTGTATGAATCTTGCCACCTGCTCTCCTAATGCCATATTTGAGAATCTCCTGTGTTGTCCACCGCATCCGACCAATTAAGATAAATGATTTGCCCTTAAATTGATCTGAAAACTCCATTAATGTCTTCCTTAGTACATATTCAACTGAGTCACAAGGGTTTACTATCCATCCGTCCCCGTCGTTTGGCCATTCCTTCTCCCACCACCGAGGGAGTAGAAAGTTCTGCCTTGCCTTATCTTTCTTTGAAATTAAGTGAACTGGCGACTCAATGCTAGGCCTAGCCGTAGACATGTAATTAGAATCAAGGTCAAAGCTATACTCTAATTCTGAGGCAAAGCTGGACTTAGCCTTAGAGTCTAAGGCAAACACAAATTCAAAGTTATTTGAACCATTATTGATATACTTGCTCCCTTTCATCGTTTGAAATGCAAGTCACTTATTTCTGATAAGTATCACTGCTGATGTATATATATTGCTGCAGTCGCGGCTCCGTAGGCATGATTATGTATTCTAAGCTACGGCAAAAACACGACATTATTTTAAGCAGGCGTTAATATTCCACTTCAGTACTCAGCAAGCCAACTAATTTTAGATCCCCTACTCCGTAAGTAGGCTACCCATATAAAGAATGCTACTCATACATATTTGTTAGTGTGTAGA
Organism: Stachybotrys elegans; assembly: GCA_020746835.1. Classification (NCBI taxonomy): domain Eukaryota; kingdom Fungi; phylum Ascomycota; class Sordariomycetes; order Hypocreales; family Stachybotryaceae; genus Stachybotrys; species Stachybotrys elegans. The sequence continues at coordinate 14,448 of JAGPNK010000047.1, read as the reverse complement.
TGGACGGAAGAGAAAGATAGGGCGAACTTCTTCTTGTGCGCATCTGCTGAACTTTATTCTAGGGCTGGGCCTCGTGGTATGCTACCAGGTCACGCATTTCCGACCCAACGCCACGGCACTATCCTCATTGCACATGGCCAATATGGACGCGTTGCTCCAACCGACATCATATTAACCCATCACCTATCTTCAAGGTTGTGTCAGCCTGCACAATGATTTGCCTCGGCTACGCTGAGGGACTTGATCTGGAGTACCAGGCCTCGCGTGATTACGCACGTAACTCTACCGACATTGGCCCTACTCCACCTTTGGGCTCCTGGCCCTTTCGACAGCCAAACACTGTAATAACATAGTGACCCGATATGATATAGCTGCAATAGCCTTTTACTATCGTCTGGATAGGGAGAGGCAATTTTGGTTTTGATGGGTTGGGGACAATGTGTATTTTGGGAACGGAATGGTATCCTAGCCTACCATTCTATTTTCTCGAAGAGCCTGACATTCCAACGATCCTGGTGCTCGTAATACCCTGGCCAGGCTCCATGGTCAGTCATGTGGTATCATGCGTCGCGTCATATATCAGGTAGACCATAGGACGCGATATACACGCGTTCGAACAATGCGCAAGAGCATACATTGATTACGTCTACGCTTTAGGCCAAGATCCACAGAGATGCCTGGTTTACCCAGCCAACTCCGAGAGGGCTTACCTGGCTCGACGACAAGAGCAAAATACGCATCTTTACCGTAATCCCATTCACCTTTTTCCCCGGTAAGGATTGGCATACCAACCCGTGGTATATCGAGCCAGACATTCTGCCGCAATTGCTTTGTTGAACTGCGGTAATGGGGTGACTCGATGACCAACAGCCTACTCTTTGACCTTCCCTACTGCCTCCTTCCTGACAGCGGCAAGACAATCTTGGAGCATCTTCTCTTCATCAAGGCGTTCCCCCGCCATCGGCTCCGTCTCCATAAATGGTTGGGCTCGCTCCAATTGTTCACCCGATCAGGCGAAAAGTACACAATGGTACAAGAAAGGTACCAGGCGATGAATGCCCTGTCGTGAGACAAGGTTGACCTGGGAGGCTTGTCTTGCTTGTCTTCTAAGCGAAATGCCACCTTCGCTTCCGACCACGCTAGGGTCTTTTCCCAGGAAGAGCGTCCCTGATGGTCTTTATACACAGTCTACACCCTTGCCAAGGTCGCCGACGCCTCCAATCTGCAACTTATCTTATGATAGAGTATGCAGGACCAAAGAACAGAGTCAAGCAATAAAGCATATGATATCACCCGTTGGCCGGGGCCAGAGAACAATGAGGGGGCAGCGGCGGCGGCGGAGAAAAAAAAAAAAAAAAAAAAAAAAAAGCGTATGCATCCAGGGGACCTACGGTTATCAGGCCGGTCTCTCGATGTGTGTGCGTACCGTTCATCGGCTTGTGTAATTATTGGCAAAATTACGGGAAGGGCGAGGTCTCAGAGTTCCTCTCGGATTTAACTGGTTAAGATCCTTGCCCGTGACCTAAAATGCACCGTGGCGTGGTCTAGGGGATAGGGGAGCTGGTAGTTTTTTATGCAACTATCCACGCCCATATGCCTTCCCTTGTATCGGCCCAGGGTGATTTAGTAAAACAACATGTGGGCTTGTGGCGAAGTCGCACCCACTTGTGGCTCAACTAGCCGGCTACCCTATACGTAAGGGACTTGACGATGGCCTTGTTGATTCCTCTCCTGTTTACGACCAGGCACCACCACTATGCTCGCCTTGGCTAAATTACCATCCGAGCAGGTATCCTTTGACATCCGATAGACGCCAAGAGACAGATCGCCAACGGAAGCAAGTCATGAACGGGCACCATCCATGCGATGGATGCCATATTCAGCATAGGTGCCACACATCAATTTTCAACGAAGAATGACATAGACCCGGTAGAAATGGCAGGGACAGACAAGCGACAACAGTCTATCTAAAATCTCCAGAGCACTATGATCAGACGCGAACTAGCCGGGGCTGTGATCTAAATCATCATCTTGTCATGATCTCAGCATCCCTTCGCTTTCAAGGAAACAAAAACAAGATACATTTAGGAACGAGCAATGGGCTGCGTTAAGGGAATCAACGGGCATATCTGGCGACGACAATCAAAGTAATGAGCCACGTTTATAGACACCCTGAGTGCAAATCCAGTTGTGAGGCGGCAAGAATTCGACCATCGTATGTCCTTCAATTGGGCCGCTCCAGCGCGACACGGTCTACTTGACTATTTGAGGTGCTCCTGTTCAAGGCAAGAGGGAGTAGAACCCAAAATGGTCTACAAATATACATCGCTGAATTTAGTTATCACTAAAGTGCTTATATTCAATCGTGTGCCGAGCGACCCAGTTTGGTGCATCACATGGGAATGATATAATCACCTCTTACGTGAAGCGGAGTGATGAACCCTTTTTAAAGAATCATCTTGGTAACAGAATCAAATGAAGAGCAAGATGTATACACTCTTATCTATCCACTTGACCTGCCATCCGAATCTCCATGCATAGAGGTTGCCGCCTGGCTTTTAATTACCTTCAAGGGCTGCTCCTTGATTCTCAAAGGCAATACCTCCAACGTTGGCTGGGACAATGGAGACCCATACAAGATAATTCAGGAACATAAAATAAGATTTCTTCTCTTCACTCAGTCTCATCCTTCTGCTCAGATGTGGCAGACCCCAATGATCTCATTCCGCCTCAGTCTCCCTCTTTGTGTGAGATTTCCCGTTCGTGTGCCCCAATAGGATACAGACCAGTGACTTCGACGAGGGCCCCTCTGACGAGAAAGACGATATCAGATCCATAGATGACAATTTGCTATATAGAAAATTGTCCCTCTTTGTGCATTGTGTTCTAGACTGTACAAGACGAATCACAACGGCCAATAGGTATCATAAGCATTATGTGAGGCCACTGGGAGAGTGATCTACTTTTCCATTCAAAATGGTATTTTATTCCATCTCTCAGCATCAACCAAGAAATCTTTAAGAGACAAACGAAGGAGATCCATAACTCATGCAATGCTTCTTAATATATATTCATCAGCTTTCTACCCCCAGACATCCCACCCATCACCAAGTACCAGGAGTAAGCATAGCGGTTTCCTATACAGAGCGACCAGCGTGGGGCGCAAGCCTGGAGAGGAGCAATCCCGATCGCCAAAGTCACTCAAGCTAAAGGCTTCATCTCATTTATAAAGCATAATGTTGTCTCCCCTAACCGATGTCATTGTCAATTTTTATATCTAGGGCAACTACAGCCTTCTTCATCACCCTCCCTAATTATTGCCTCCAATATCTCCCGAGTTGACTGCCTAGTCCCCAAAGCTCTTTCTAGTGCCCAAGCTCTCCCACTATCCAAGGAAAACAGTGCCCTACACATTGATTTTGCCCAGACACTATCAGCTAACTGGCGTCCTAGTGTAGCTGCATCCTGGAGTGATACACAGAATACATGCTGGGTTGGGCGAATACCATTACCCTGGTCTTGGAGTGGGAGCAATGCCAAGAGTCCCCGATGACCTCCAGTAAGGTGATATAGCTTCTCACCAACCTTTGCCCAGTTATTCAACTCCTCTCGAGAACATACTCGCCCTCCCATGCCGTCTTCTATCTGTAGCGGGTAGGTTGTATCTCGTCCCGTGCCACCACCTAGGCCAATAGTTGTATATAGTCGGAAACAGTTATCCCACTGGTGTAATGTCTCGCCCGTCAAAATTGCGCGGCTGCTTGCAACTCTCTTGCACTCTTCAAGTAGAGTCTTAAGGCGGCCATTGTCGTCATGGGTGCCATTGGGGAGAGTGGGTTGGTCGACGTTCCTCTGGTCTAGCCTACTCCCTGGCCTTTCTGGGAGTAGTACTGCGAGTGCCTGGTCTAGTGCAGACAGCGATAAGACAAACCGAAGCACCGGTACGGTATCTATAGGTACTTCGGTGACCCACTGGTGTTGTTCGATATCTAGCGGGGATATCTGTCGTCGAAGGAGCACTTCGGTCTCTTCAGATGATATTAACTTGCTGGCTTTGCCGGCAGGAAGCCAGTTTAGCGGTGCTCGTTCCTAATATACATTGTTAACCAATAGAGTTTCACTTCAGCACACCTTCTATTTGAATACCTTATTCACTCGTGGTGGCTGCTCCTGTTCCAGTTGATCACTCCTTTTATGACCCAAGGATTGCTCGATGGTTATAGTGTTGAGCAGGTTGCGGATTGCCTGGCCAATATCTTGTATTTCCTCGTTGCGTGGATCTTGGTAAGACACCCAGCCATCCTGAGAAGCTGCAGGTGGAAATGTATCTAACCCAAGACTTTTGATAGAGGATAGGATGTCTGAGAGTATAGGTGTAGTAAACACTGTATGGACCTCCTCTCTAGAGGCCATATTGAGAAAAGTAATCGACCACACACCAACGATAGGATAAGAAACTAATGTCCTGAATATTACTCTGTGGCTCGCTACTAGCATCATATATTCAACTGTGTATATTTACACTAAGACGTGGCAAGATAAACAAAGGAAGGGTACATCACTTTTCCTCTCTTAGTTCTTTATTCGGACTCCAACGCTGTGCATTGACAGCCAGGCACTCCATCAAGGAGGCGCAGTTTCTCTATATCCACAGGTCTCTTTGTTCCAGGGCCTAGCCTTCTACGGATTCCCAACCAGGCTATTGAAGGTTCTCTTTGTATCCCCAGTGTCCTGTGCATGGCCTCAGCGCCGAGTGTGCACATGGCCCGTGTCCAGCTATCCTGTTCCCGGACATGAACCGTATCCTGAACCTCGGGCAATACATTCTTTGAAGGCTGCGGGCTGGTTGCACCGGGGTAAAGCCCATCATGATCAGGGAGAAGTAGCACGAGCCCCGCATGACCCTGACACACAGTATTGAGCAAGGCGCCATCCTGCAGGGCGCGTTTCAGGAACTCGAATCCCAATCCGAGGGATGTGGCCCTGGCTTCGAGCATTGTTCCAATGGCGCTCGAGTGTTCTTGGGCTTGCGTAAGGGCTACAGCCTCTCGGTGCAGGCTCATTGATGCATGGCGATAGCATGCGAGCTGGCGCGCGGCCCGTGTGCGGGACTGCACGAGGAGTCGCGCAATCTGAAGGAAATTGGCGTCATCTCCAGTGAGGTCCTCGTTTGGCGGCTTGGCCACGATATCACCATCAGAGTAGTAGGCAACCAGCGCAGAGATGTTGTCCTGACACATTAGCCGAGGGATCTCCGATCCATCTAGTGTCAGGCCCTGCGCACCGCATGTACGTGAGAGAGGAAGTATCCGGTATATTGGAGCTTTGGCGGACTCCTTGGCGGTCTCACTTTCCCCATCCTCATCTCCATTAGCCCGCAATGTATTGACAAGAGCGCGGTGGAGAAGGATGGTGCGGATCTTGAGATCTTGCAGGACAGGCATGTCCGTTGACATGTAGACAGACCCTGCCCCTTTGGCCATTTCGACCCGCTGGAGGGCACTCTTCATGTTCTCCATTGCCGTTGTGACTTGGACGCACACTGCCTTCGTCTGAGTGTGTGCTCCGAGCATGGTGCTGGGTGAAGGCATCGGAGATTATGTGAATTGTATATATACCGCCGTGGTTCTGCTGGACAGCTTTGAGTACTAGACCGGTCTGTATTTGCCAGAGCAAGCCTCATATTAATACACTTCTAAGGTGGCTATCTTACTCAGATGGCTATCTACTGGTTGACTATGTAAGCTGCTCCCTGTACAGTATGATCCCCTCATTTCTGTCCATTAAAGCCCCATGGCCACAGGATATTCTTTGTGTTTAGCCATGTACGGCGGGACCCCACCACTTCCTATGAATATGCCTCCGTGCGCACAATCCTAAATTGCGCCAGTCAAAATGGCTTTGAGCGTTGACACGCCTTTCTCAAGGTATATTGTTGCAAGCACAGACATTATTGTGGTACGGCGGACAGGGCAAGCGGGCTGGTTGTACATGCCGAATGTGACAAGAGGCGAGAAAGGCCAAAAGGGAAGGCAGGGGATACCGTCTGACGCGTGGCTGTGACGCACATGACGGAATGTGAAAGAAGGGAGCTCTGGGTGGGAGAAAGTGGGGAAGAGGTGAAAGACAAGGAACAGAAGAGGCGAGGAAAGACATGACAAAGAAGATCAGGAAGGAAGGTAACGGATATTGTCTCCTTTGTTGTGTGCACGGTCCTGCCGGCTCCGTAATAGAATTCCTCAGCCTTGGTTCCTCAGCCTTGGTGTTTCTAGCACAGCCATGAATGTATGCCCCAATGGGATACAGACCAGCGACCTCGAGTCCCTCTGATAATAAAGACAGTATCAAATCAATAGATGACACTTGGACAGCCATGCATGTATACTTAATGGATAACTATTGTGATATGTCGACAAGCTAGGTGCTATGCGTATTCACGATACCCTTCCCCATCCATAAATAGCTGATAGATTGCACGAGATGGGTAGTGAGCAGCAGCACTACACTCGAAGGGCAGGATTCATGTCCTCTAGGGTGTACAGTCCCTTCTGGTGAGTGATAAGAGTACGTTTGGGATCGGAACACTCCTGTAGGAGCACCAGCCAGTTAGCCGGTGCTGGATCTTGCGCGTGCGTCCCGTCTGTCTGGACAAAGTCCCACCGGCATAACCCAGCCAGGGAAACCATGGTGTGGATATCAATAGTATGCTGAGCTCCACTGAGTGTCGCTTTGGTTGTGAATATCTGCCGGAATCTGTTTTCGCCAATGCTCTCCATGTCGAGGACGAGGATCATACGATCTGGGGTGTACTGCCCCTTGCGACTACCTTGGAGCATGTGGCACAGACCCGTCTCCCGTAGCTCTGCTAGACTAGGGTTGGTAGGATAAGAAGCCTCTATTGTAGAGGGGATGAAGATGTCGGGCTGCAGGGAGCGGAGAGAGACGGCGCTGCCTGTCACCGGGTAGGACCCCGTACACACGTCGGGCCCCAGGCGCGCGACGGCCAGGATGGGCTCTGAAATATAGGACGCGCCACACCACCGGGCAAGACGGTCTGCCCACGCCTCGCTGTCCTTCTTGTCCCGAGTGCAAATGAGCGTGGGGCACCGGGGTCTATTGGCAATGAGCCCGTAGATGATCTCACCGCGGGCGCCGCCCAAGTCCTCCACCACACCCTTGTCTACAGCGGCCCACACGTGAGCCACGGCCGCTAGGTAGAAGATCATCTCTTGGTGGGAAAGCGAGATGGTGTGTATGTCGGCGCGGGAGGTGGCCTTGACCACGAGAAACACGCGTATCGCTGATAGTGGCTCGACCGGCAGCCCAAACTCGGGTAAGGTGAACGTGGATGTGCGGTCGTTTGGGTTGCGCTGCCAGAAATCGCAGGCCTCATCCCAGTACATCCACAGACGGTCAGGTCCAAGGTCGCTCTCCGTTTCCTCCCTATCGGAGCCTGGCACCACTTCCCCGTTCCCTTTTCCCGCTGTCCCATTATTAGTGGTGCCTTGATCGGGCTGGTTTTTTTGGCGAGCCGCCGGGCCCACTAGCGTCGTTGTCCAGAGCCGCCAGGTTCGTCTCCCCTTCGGCGTTGTCGTTGTTGTGGGGAGGAGAGCCCCCAGCACCCTCCCGTGGTGTTCCGGAGTCTTGCTGCGCAACTCGAATAGTGTCATCGTCAGAAAGATCAACATCATCCCCCTTGCCTGTACTATTATCCTCTATCATGCTGTCTCTACCACTGTGCAGCTCATTCCCTTCTCCTTCAGGTTGGTTCTGCATTGGGATGGATGCATCGCTATCATCCTGTTCGACTTCTAGCGTGGTGTTAGCATAGTATTGTCCCGCGGCAGATCCCGGCCTATGGTGGTGCATACCTTGTCCCTCAACATCATTCTCTGCTCGATATGGTGCAAGCGGGCCTACGTGCACAGTGATTTCCACGGCATGGGCCCTGGCCTCCTCAGTCTTCTCTGTTGCCATAAACATATCGAGCTCTCTGTTGAAGCGCAAGAATGACTCCTCCGAGTACAGCGGCCATGTACTAGCCTGCCCTGGAATTGCCACCTCAAAACAGGTGCCTGCGGCCTCTCCTAGGTGAGGCGGTCGCCCCAGGGCCTGCACAAAGGCTTGGAAAGACAGCATCTCGGGCTCTAGGTTGCGGTGAGAGCGTATGTCCAGGGCATCGCGAGACACAAATTGCGTGCTATAGTAGTTTCCGTGACCATCGCTGCCGAGGAATGGCGTCTTTTTCCATACAACACGCATCAGACCATTTTCCCGATGGTGGCTTCCCGTCCGCTGCTTCTTAGGTGGTTGTGTGGTATCCAATTGGGGGGGGACCGCTTTCTGCGTATCATGGTTGGGAGCTGACTGAGTTGGGTTAGACTGGGAATCAAGGTATTGTTTCCAAGCAACACTATATTCGATGGCGATATACGTTTGGTGCTGGCAAGGTGTATTTATATTGTCTGTAGGCGCTCTGCTGTATTCTGGCAGGAGGGACTACATGGAGTAGATATAGACTAACTGGGCCAGGTATGTCATCTCGTGTAGGTAGGCTGAGACGAGATACAAGAGGCTTTGTTTTTATTTGCTATGGAATAGGACTATAAACGTAGCTGAACTAAGAGAGAGAGTTGGGGCTGAGACAAAGGACATATGCCTGTGCGCGATGGAGTGTGTCAGGGCGGGAGCCGGGACAAAAGGATAGTACAGGTGCGCCTAAGCGCTGCACGGGCCATTGCAACAGCACCACCTTGCCCGCAGCCCATGGCCCATGTCCATCTTCCACATGTGACCTAAGAGACGCTGCTACTGCTGCTACTAGACGATATGACGATATGGCCAGAGGATGTGACTGCGTGTCTGGCCGTGCCCTCCACAACAGTGGCTGGCGCGCCCAGCGCCTCCGTGGTCAGCCCGACCCGGCGCATGGCGTCGATGATAGGCCCCTTAGTACGTAGCTTGATAGCGATAGCGTGGTCGATGGAGCCCTCGGCGCCACATATGGCGGCTATGCAGACCTCTTTCTCCTGCCCCTCCCGCCACAACCGGGCGATGGCCTGCGACTGGTCCTTGATGGTCCATGGCATTCCTAGGAAGATGAGATGTGTCATGAATCTCTGGAGGCCGTCGACGCCGGTAGCGATAAGCGTGTAGGTAGAGCATATCACTACAGCCCGCTTGTCCCTCCCCTTCTTTATGTCGGTCATGATCTTCCTGATGTTGCCTGGCCTGTCGTCCACCTTCATCCGGGCGCTAATGAGAACGATGCGGAACTCGTCAGGCGAGAGATGCTGTCGGAGCCACTCCGTAGCGAGCGCGGCTGTAGCCGGGTATATCGAGAGCGTGAGGACGTGCCGCGTCTTCTTGGGTGCCTGTATCATGGCCACGAGGTTGCGTAGCTCCCGCAGCTGGCTGCAGTCGGCCCAGCTCACGTTGGGCCGCGGCAGAGGCGTGGCCTCCATGCCACCGGGCGTGTTAGCAGGATTCCAATCCTCGGGCTGGTTCACCATCCCTGGAGTTACGGCCTGCAGAACGGTCGTGCGGAACGCCTTCAGGTTCCAGATGTTGGAGTCACTGGTGCTGTGCTGGCCAAGCTGACGGACTCTCTCCTGGAATAGAGTCTGCTGGTGGCGGATCTTGAGCTGCAGCGCGGGCTCTAGTGGGACGTACTTGTTGGGGTACTTCTTGTACGGGGGTCGAGGGTCGAGGATGACGCCTAGGAATGGCTTGTTGAGGATGCGAAAGAACATGACGCCTGAGAGGCCCTCTGTCATGCATGCCTGGAACGCATCGAGGTTGGCTTTCATATCCTCCCCCTCTTCGGCCTTCTGGATCTTCTTGTAGGCGGCATTGATGGGTTCGAGGATCTTCTCAGCCTTGAGTGGTCCTTTTATAACGAGTGGGAGGGTAGTGAGGAGGTCCTTGGGCTCTTTGGGCATGGGCGTGCCGCTGAGCAGCGATACGATGGGCCGCTGGCTAGATGGCACATTGCAGCACATGCCGGTGAGTCGCTTTATGATGTTCGACCCTGCGCCCCTACCCTCCGTCCACTCATCGTAATACAGGGCCGATACCTGCAGTGCATCCTTAACAGTCCAGGCAAAGGAGTACACCGCGCCTTCCTCCTCACCGTCTTCAGAAGCGCGTACAAAGAGCTTGCCGTGGAGCGAGCTGTTGGTCAGCGCGGGCAGGGCCTTGCTCATCATGTTAGAGGATACGACAATGAACACGCGGGTCCTAATCAGCCTAGCCTGGTTGCCCGCAACAGTATCCTGGATGGGCGTGGGGTTAATAAGGCTGCCATTGTAGCCCTTACATCTCCCCGACTGTGCGTAGACGTCGGCCAGCGTGACAGTGATGTCCCTAGATGGTAGTTCGCTGGTCTCATCGCCGGAGCGCCGGAGCTCAAAGGTCGGGAGGAGCTGCTGTCTCGACAGACTGGGCATGTCGCCACCGATAGGACAGCCTCCCGTGATGTGTCGCTCGGGGTGCTCCAGCGTGCCACCCTGCGCTACCACGTTGAGGACAATCAGGGGGTTGTCGCTGATCCTCGTGCGCTGCGCATCGTGAAGGTCGACCGTGGGTAGCAGGTAAGTGGACCACTGCTTCGCCCACTGATTTCGCGTATTGGCCAGGCACACGAGGAGCTGGGGCAGGTCGAGCCTCTTAGAGGCGATCATGTGTGTCAGTGAGCCTTGCCGGCAGTAACACGCGATCCCGAAGGCCGCCCCCCTGGGGCATTCCTCGGCGTCCAGGTCGTCAGTATGAACAGAACTGTTCTCCCTCACGTCATCCTTGCACATATGAGCCAGAGCGATGATAGAGGCGGCCAGCAGCGTCTCCAGCGTCTTCCCGGCACCCATCTCTGACGCGTTGTAGGTGCCGGTGAACTTGCCCGACGCTATGGCCCGTACCATTTTGTACGCATCAAGCATCTGGTAGCCATGGGGGGTGATGCGCCACCCAGGGAGCTTAGTTGCGAGCTTGATCTCATGCGGGTCGTGGCCGAAGAAGGCGCAGGCCTCCAGCCAGAGTGTCTTGTCGTCCGCGAGCCCGGTAGCTGTGTTGCTGCGAGTAAGAGCATGGACGGCCCGGTCGATGGGCAGGGCGTTGTCATCCGGCTCTATGTCGAGGACGTCCTCCGGCTCTGGCATATCGTCGGCGGGCGCCTCGCCAAATATGTTCGCCATCACGTCTTTTCCCGCCTCTGCGAGCTTAAACTCTTCCGGGACGCAACCTACCCAGCCTCTCTTAGACCACTTGTCAGCTTGCTCCGGCGTGCAGATCAAGATGACACCTGGCGGCGCCTGACACTGAAGATTGTAGTGCCCATCGCGGAGCGCGAGGAAAAGCTCAGTCACCATCTTGTGAAACTCGGATTGACGGCTGAGATCGTATACCTCATCCTTGAAAGGCAGCTTTGCCACCAGAGTCGGAGGCACGACCTCCTCCTTAGACTTTTCTCCTCCCACGTCCCTTGTGGCATGGCAGAACGAAGACCAACTCATATACCATGGAAGCACAGGAGGGAGGTCGGCATCTTGTGACTGGCTTAGTCGTTTTTCAGTGTAGCCCTCGAGCCACTCGGACAGTTTTCGTGGGGTGAGATCATATCCACCATGCGTCCACATTACAACCTCGAGGGTGGCGTCATCGGTATATAGAGCCGTATGGTCTTCCTTGCACCGTGAAGGCAGGCCAAAGTAGGATGCATCATCCTCCTTGACGTTGTTCCTGCGGCAATCCAGGGTACTCATAGTGGATGGACGAGGATCGTATCTGCGTGTGAGGTAGGGCAATACCGTATGCCAGTGCGTAGGTAAGTTGGATTATGTTGCAGCGCAGGTTCGCGGATCTGCACCATCTTCCCTACCAGTCTTTTGTAGGAGAATAGGAGATGCCCAGCTCATCCCTTCCTTGGGCCATTTTCTTTGTTGCAGACATGGGTGGCTATCCTCCATTATGGTGGCGTGGTATGAGGGTAGGTCCCTGCTGCGATCATGTCTTTGTTCCCTGCGCCGGGTCCTCCTGGCGCGGGTATATACTGTACGACACTCCTCCCTTCCCTATTGTATCCCTGACTTTCTTATTAGTACACACATCGCTATACTGAGCATCAAGACACATGCCATCAATTCGTCCATCGAGTAGAGCCTGTGCAGACGCAAATATGGCAGCCAAAATAGATGCAGATATCGTCAGGTCCTTCCTGCCTGGAGAGCCTCTCTTTTTGCCTAACCCTCCTCCAACCCGGGAGCCATACCTCGCCTACCGGTGGCTGCGGGGCAGGAGGACGCCAAAGGTGACGGCGGAGAGCGCGTCTGTAGGCGACGAGGAGGAGGCGAGGGTGTACAAGTTGTCGAGGGAGGATGTCAGCGTCCTTTCTGACGCACTGCAGATCCACCGGATACAATGGGCGCAAGACGTGGAGGCCGAGCTGGCAGGCGTTATACACGCCGGAGGAGAGGCCGCGCAGTGGGACCACGATGCCGTGTCCATCCACCGGCGGCACATCATCGGGGTGCGTAAGCGGGAGGGTGACCTCATCCTTGATTATGACTTGGATGTCCCGCAGTCCCCAGATACGGCTTGTCGCAGGAGCATGGGGACCATCGTCCGAGACGGCAAGATGTACCTGGCGAGGAGACACGACGAGGCCGGCTTCGGCAGCGTCACTCTTCCCTTACCTCCACCCCGTGCAGTCCCCCGGGCAGCAGGTCAGGGCTTGCGGGAGAGGCTGGTCGCCAAGGGGAGAAAGGTGAGTGCCTGCCGCCTGGTCTTTGACCGACCGGAGTCGGAGTCGGTCATTCACCTGGCTGCCTATATCGAGCTGCCACCCTCGAATACGAGACCGGACGACGCGTGGCTCCAGGCGCGGACGCATGAGCAGGCGCGGGCACGCCTTATCCTCCGGTGCATCGGACAGTTCCTCATTGCCCAGGTGGGCGACGAGTGCAACGTGGACCCCGACGACGTTAGCCACCTGCTGCTGGCATACTGCGCGCACGACTGGTCGCCTTGCACGTGTTATACGGCTCACACAGATACCCGGTCCCAGCTGCTAGGGTTGAATGGCCCAACGGACGCAATCAACCTGCTGGTTGACCACGTGGGAGACGGCCTCCCCGCAATCAAGGAGTGGAGGGCATACATGTTTGACCTGCTATACCAAGTCTTCCCGGGCATGAGTGAGGTCGAGCATGCCGCTATAATGACTCGTCTGGGGCTTGGCCCTGACTCGTGGGAGCTGGACGTGCCGAACTTTTGGCTCGGAGAGGGGGGCGGTTACGTGGAGGGCTGGGAGGCATCAACGATAGACCCGGCACTCGTCGCCTTTCGCGACCGCTGCCGCGAGAACCCGTCTGTTCCGGGTCTGTACGGTATTCGATTCCTGGACCCTCTGGTCGTCCGCGGCTACTGGCTGCTACGAACAGTGGGCGCGGTCTTATGGAAGCAGCTCACCTGCTACGTGCAAGAGGTTCGCAAGCAGGTGCTGCTGGCCCGTGAATTGCTGCGCGGGGCACCGAGTGTTTCGTCCAGTTCGTTGTCAGATACCTCGCCGGGGGCGGGATCGATTGTGGTGTCGGGCTCGTTGCCGAGGGTTGGATCAGGTGTCATATTGGACGCCTCGTCGGACGCTACAGACGCTTCATCGGAAACTACCCCTGTTGTCGAGTGCAGTGGGAGCGGAACTACCACGACCAGAGGAGGGCGAGGGCGGGGTCGAGGCCAGGGCCGAGGTAGTCGAAAGGGCAGGGTCGTAGCAAGGGTCAGGGCGCGGCCACAGAGGACCAGCGCGGACACTAACACGCAGGAGATCATGGTAGCGGGTGATAACAGGACGCTGAGGAGGTCTGCCCGCAGGAAGTAGGTGGTGCTGCCCCTCTGCTGGTTTATGGTTAGATAGCCTATTCGGTTAACAATGAACTTCCAAATTTTCGCTCAGGTTACGCCCGCTCAGCGCTTCATGACAGGCGTCGGATTAGGCCAACGATGCACCGCAGCGACAATTCGGTCAATCTTCTCATGGGCATAGAGAATGACCACAATAAGAGGCCAATCTGACCGGAATCGCCCTACTCTCCAGCTGGCATAGGACGTAGTCTTCGCCAAGCCGAACCATCTAGCTATTAAGACGCTGGTCAACTAAGTTACCTATACAATTACACTACACACACGTCTTTCTTTTGATGCTCCCTGCTTCTTCTCAAGGAAGCCAGAGTCTGAACAGGGCTTATCTACACAATGTAGCGATATAGTGGTGATTTGAAGTTCAGCAGCTTTCACTAAGGCCAGGATGGCTTCCAACACTAGAAACATACCAATTTTTGTCATTATGCAACACTACTCCCTGGGACTAGGCGGCTTGACATTAGAGGTATACACGAAGGCAAGCCCTACACACGCACTGTCTAGACCAACCCCTGGACATCAAATATAGACCAA
>JAGPNK010000046.1:0-59614 GCA_020746835.1 Stachybotrys elegans | reverse complement strand
AGAAAAAAACAGTAAAAAAGTAATACTACAAGCCTTTTAGTCTTATGCTTAGGAGGGAAGGTACTAGTATAGAAGATTAAATATAGTAATTAATTTATTAAGGACTTATTAATATTACTATAATAAATATAGAGTATAGACTTTAAGATTTGTTAGTAATTTAAAGAATTAATTTAAATACTAGCTAAATATAAGAATCTATAAATAAAGGATTTTATAGAGTTAATTAGGTTTAAAAAAAGAGTATATATACTAAATCCTTTCTAAACATAAGCTTAAAAGGCTTATACTATTACTTTTTTACTATCTTTTTAGCCTACCCTAGACCTATTTCTATAGACTATTATTAATTAAGTAGATTCTCTATATTATATAGTATATATATCTAGTATTTCTTTAATACTTTAGCTAATAACCTTATCTAAGACTAGTACCTAGCTTTCTCCACAGTTTCTTTATATTATATATTAGCTTTTTTATATAACTATAGCTTCTTTATAGCCTTCTATATATAACTATAGCTTTTAATATATTACTTGTTTATTATATATTATTGTGTATTAGATTTACTCTTATATTACTATAGTCTCTATTAATCTCTTTAGTCTCTAATTATATTTAAAAATAGCTTTTTATAATAGTATTAGCATTTAATGAAACACAATAATAAATACTAATAGCTATATAGTTATATTATAAAAATATTAAATATATAATTTTAAAGTAATAAAAGTAATTAATTTAATAACTAAACTAAAAATCTCTAATTAAAAACCTATACTAAAAAATCAAGCTAAGGCTTCTAAAGTAAGCCCTATTATTTCTTTATTAATTTAATTTAGCTATTAAGGAATTTATTACTAGAGAGCTAGGCTTTTTTATTTTTTATTTTACTATTTATTATATAGCTTTAGGGCTTTAAAGAAAAAATAATAAAAGTTATTGTATTATATTCTAAACTATTAGTAATACTATTATTAAATAAATAAGGTTATAGCTATAGTTTAAAAGTCTATTAATAGTTTATAATAAGGAAAAAAGTGTATAGTATAGGGTATAAGCAGTAAAAAGTAAATAAACAGTAGAAGTAGTATCTAGTGCCCTAGCAACTAATATAGTTATAAACAGTAGAGAGAAGCAATAATAAGGCTATTGTTAGGTGTATAGGGTAGCTGACTGGCCGACTGGCCGAGCCACAGGTGGCGGCAAGCACTGTCACAAGCCACACTGGCCTCGTGTGCCGGCGATGGGATGTCAGGCTGGCCGAAATAACAGATGCACATGCCAGATAGAAGGCTCTAACTAACAGTGCCCGGCTAGGAAGCTTTAGTTAACTCATTAAATAAGGTTACCTATATACTAGATAAGCCTATACACTAGATAAGCCTTAATTAAGATAGCTATATTAAGAGTATACTAATGCTATAGAAGCCTTCCTGTAACTATACCTAGATAGAGAATACTACTAGTAATGCTAATAGAAAGCTTTAAGCTAGAAAAGCCTGTAACTATAACCACACAAGGTTACCATTGCTCCAGGCTATTAATAGAGAAAAGCTTTTTCAATAGCCTATAGCTATATAAAGCCCTTAAGCCCCTAGCTTAAGAGAAAAGAATTTCTTATCTATATCTAAGACTTTGCTTATATTTACATTCCTTTAATTAAAATAGATTCCTTTAATAATATAAATATAGTTAATAAACTCTTAAGCTATAGCTATAGTCTTACTTACCTATATAATAGTATTACTTATAGAAATAGAATAACTTTTATATATCTTTAATATATATACTAATTCTAATAAGAAACTAAAGAGGCTCTATAAAGGTAAGTAGGGTAGACTCTTTTACTAATCCCTTTCTAGATTAATTAGAGTTATTAAACTTTATGTTACTAATTATAAATATAATTACTTATTTATTATAAATAATCTATTAATCTTTAGTACTATATATAATAGTATATAACCTTTATAAAGCTTTTACTAGGTTAGTTTATAATATAATTTTCTTTTTTCTAGAACTCTTATCTCTAAGGTCTTATTAGTAAATTCCTTATCTCTTATTTTTTTATTTTTTATCTTTTTATAGTTATACTAATCTATTATATTAGAGTATATTTCTAAAGTTATATATTCTTATAAGATTAACTATAAACTACTATTCTTTAGCTAACTTAATTTCTACTTTTAGTATTGATATACTATACTATATATACTATTATAAAAATAGTTTACAGTATTATTTTACTAAGGGTTTTTTTTATATAGTAAGTATATATACTTAGAGTAGTAATATAATACTAGTTACTTTTTAGTATCTAATTTTTACTATGGTTATAAACTAAATTAGTATTATATATTTAATTAATATTAATAGGAAGAGTAAACCTATATATAAGTAGTCCAAAGAGAATAGTTACTATAAGAAGTTAGTATTAAAATTATTTAAAAAAAAAGCCCTAAAGATATTATAAAATACTAAAGTTAGGAATAATAATATACTTTATAATATTATAAAAGAAAAGAAAAGAAATAAAATTAGGAAAATAATAATAAAGAAGATAGATAGAGTATACTATATAGATTACTATATAAATATAGTATAAAAGTATATTAAAGCTATAATAGCTATAATAGCTATTTATAACTAATAGCCTAAGGGGCTATATATACGTAATAATATACTTAGTATAAAAGTAAAAGAGGGCTTTCTATAAGGACTATAGTATATAATTATATGTTTATATATATATATATATACTTTTGTAATAAAGTAGGCTATATTCTAGTGCTTATATATATTAGGTATAGCTAAGTCTATATACATTTAGGCTTAAATTTATACTAATTTATATAAGAATAAATATCTAATAGCATAGCAAACTAGTAAAGCTTCTGGCTTAGGATTAATATAATATAAATAGGGTTTTTTGTCTAGTCTATAGCTATATAGCAAGGCATGGTTTTCTATATTATAGACTAGTTAAGGTACCAACCAGATACCTAGATAGGTCTATTAGAGTATAAATAATAATAACAAGTTATTATAAACTATACTTTTAGTAATACTATCTTTAGAGTACTTTTATTTTTATATAATTTTTCTTCTTCCCTCCTAAGCATAAGCTTAAAAGGCTTATACTATTACTTTTCCACTGTCTTTTCTGGCCTACCCTAGACCCATTCCCACAGACCGTTGCTGACTAGGCAGGTTCCCTGCATTACATGCCTTCTTACACAACCGTAGCTTCTTCACAGCTTGACCTTCTAACACAATCACAGTTCCTTTGCAGCCGCATAGCTTCCGCACATGACTACGGCTTCTAATATATTGCTTGTGCTTTGGCTACTGTAGTCTATTATATGTTATTTGTCTAACTCTTCTTAGACAGCTCTCTATAATGTTATATTATAGAAGCATTAGGCATATAATTTTAAGGTAGCAAAAGTAATTAATTTAATAACTAAAGCAAAAAAAGCCAACTAAAAACCTATACTAAAAAACCAAGCTAATTCCATTAGGGCTCCTAAAGCAAGCCTTATTCTAGGGCCCTATATATAGCTATTTATAGCAGTTATTAATATAGCTAGCCTCTATTACCAGCCTTTTATATGGCCTAGGGCCTTTCTCTTTACTCTTTTTCCTAGGCTTTAGCTATAATTCCTTATTAGAATTACTATATATTAGGGGTATATAAAAGTCATCCTATTACTATTAGTAATAGTATTATTAGATAGCTTAGAGAAGACTGCTTAGAAGAACTTGTTTATTATAGCTAATAACTATTATAGTAAAGAAAGATAATTAATATAAATACTTTATATATTCTTTTTTATGAAATATATATAATATAAATAGTAAAGAGAGGTATAAAGAGTGCTTATCTTAACTAATAGCATAAATTCTTAGTAATTCTATTACTATATTACTTTACCTACTAACTATATCTAGCCATTAAAATAAAGGCTTATATTAAGTATATAGCTATTAAATAATAGTACCCTAAATTATATCCTTTAGCCTAGACTATTAATAGGGCTACTATAGAGACTATATTAGCCTAATACTTTATAAATGCTATACTTTTTTATATTAATTTTTATACTAATTAGTTATAGAATATAAAGATTAAGTAACTTATTAATAAGGCTTAGTATAGAGGGCTGGGGTAAGGATAGATAGAAGGCTCTAATAGTGCCTGGCTAGAAAGCTTTAGTTAATTTATTAGCTAAATAAGCTTATTAATACTATAGAAGCCTTTTTATAACTATACCTAGATAAAGAATACTACTAGTAATACTAATAGAAAGCTTTAACTAAGCTAGAAAAGCTATTACTTTAGGCTACTAATAGAGCTATTAAAAAGCTTATTCTATAGCCTATAGCTATATAAAGCTCTTAAACCCCCAGCGTAAGAGAAAAGAATTCCTTATCTATATTAAATACTATTCCCTTAATTTAATATTAAGATAGATTCCTTTAATAATATAAATATAGTAAAGAAATAAAATCCCTTTATTAAAGCTACTTTAATAACTATAATAGCTCTAGTTACTATCCCTATTTATATCTCTAATAATATTATTATTAAAATAAGTTCTTTTAAATAGTTTTTTAATAATATTATTATTAGTAGTAATAGAATAAATTTTGTATATTTTAACATATAGTAATTTTAATAAAGAATTATATTTAAAGCTTAGTAGAAAAAGTAAAAAAAGAGATAAAAGACTAGGGAAAAAGATAAAATAGAGACCAAGTATATTAATAGTAATAGTAGCTAGAGAGCTATAGAGATATATAGCTTGCTTTAGAAGCTAAAGATAGTTAGAGTTACTCTAAGAGAGTTAGCTTGGTTTTTTAGTGTAGGTTTATAGTTGGTTTTTTGCTTTAATTATTAAATTAATTACTTTTACTGCTTTTTATGAAATTATATACCTAATGCCCCCTAATATAATATTGTAGAGAGAAGTAATGTCTTAGAAGCTATAGTTATGTATAGAAGGCTATAAAGAAGCTATAGTTATATAAAAAGGCTAATACATAATGTAAAGAAGATATAGAGAAAGTATATAATATAGAGAACCTAGTTAGTTAGTAATAGTCTATAGAAATAGATTTAGTATAAGCTAACAAAGAATAGTAAAAGAGTAATGGTATAAGCCTTTTAACCTTATACTTAGAAGAGAAATAAAATATATATTAAATTATATAATAAAAAAACGTATGCCAGTCGGCTACCCTGTACGGGCAGCCTGACGATGGCCTCGTTGTTGTTTCTCTCTACTGTTTACGACTGCTTTGGTTGCCGGGGCACTAGGCACCACCTCTACTGTTTATTTGCTCTCTACTGCTTACACCCTACACTGCACACCTTTTTCCCCATCATAAAAAAAAGTATATAATATAAAGTATAAATAATAAAAAGTAAATAAATAGTAAAGATAATATTTATTACTTTAGAAATTAATATAGTTATAAAAAGCAAAGAGAAATAATAATAAGGCTATAATAAGGCTATTATTAGGTTGTCCATATAGGGTAGCTAACTGACTAAATGGCCGAGCTATAGATGGCTACAAGCACTATTACAAGGAATACATATGCTGGCATGTAATGCAACAGGATGTTAAGGGAGGGCTGGGGCAGAGATAGAGAGAAGGCTCTAACTGACTATAATTACATAAGGTTACTAGTGCCTAGCTAGAAAGCTTTAGTTAACTTATTAACTAAATAAGATTACTAATACTATAGAAGCCTTTCTATAACTATACCTAGATAGAGAATACTATAATACTAATAGAAAGCTTTAAGCTAGAAAAGCCATTACTCTAGGCTATTATTAGAGTTACTAAAAAGCTTATTTAGTTTATAGCTATATAAAACCCTTAAGTCTCTAGCTTAAAAGAAAAGAATTTCTTATCTATATTAAACACTATTCCCTTCACTTAATATTAAAATAAATTCCTTTAATAATATAAATATAGCTTTATAAGTAGCTATAGTACCTATAGCTACTATTATAAAAAGGCCCCCCTCCCCCCCTTTACTAATTATCTATAAAATAAGTTATTTTAAAGGTTTTAATACTAGTATTATTAATAGTCTAGAAATAGAATAACTATTATATATCTCTAATATATAGTAATTTTAATAAAAACTTATAACTAAAGCCTAGAAAAAAGAGTAAAGAGAAAAGCCCTAGACTATATAAAAGACTAGTAACAGAGGCTAGTTATATTAATAACCACTAGAAATAGCTATAGGGCCCTAGAATAATTAGCTTGGTTTTTTAGTATAGATTTTTAATTAGATTTTTATTTTAGCTTCTTAAATCAACTACTTTTGCTATCTTAAAATTATATATTTAATACCCCTATAATATAATATTATAGACAGAATAGACTATAGTAGCTAAAGTATAGGCAATGTATTACAAGCCATAGTTATATACAGAAGCTATATAGCTATAAAGAACCATATAATATAGAGAACCTGCTTAGTTAGCAATAGTCTACTAGAACAGGTCTAGGGTAGGGTAAAAAAATAGTAAAAAAGTAATAGTATAAGCCTTTTAATCTTATGCTTAGAAGGGATATTAAATTATATTATAGATATATAACTCTAGAAAATCTTCTAAGAAAGTAATTTTAATAAAAAGCTAGACTATTTATTATTATTTATTATAGGCATAGCCTAAGTAAGCTAACATTAGTAAGCCAATATATTCCAAGCTATTTCTTTATAAATTAGCTACTAGTAAGCTTCTTTTTCTTTTTCTTCTTGCTTTTTAAATTAATTTACATATTTATTTAGCTTTATTTTAAGCTAGCCTTAATAGACCTACTATATTTTAAATAATCTCCCTAACTAGAATATAGTTATAGTTTATTTTCTATAAAGTCTAGATAAATCTAGCTATAGAAGGTAACTTTAGGCTATAACTAAAAGAAGTTCTTTATCCTAGTTAGTAAATACGTAATTTAATTTTTGTAAAACTATAATAATTATTTAAGCCTTTTAAATAAACTTAAATGCTTTATTTAATAAGATTTTTAAACTATACTAAGATATAAAAAGCTTATATAACTATATACTTAAATAGCTAACTACTTTATAAAAAGTAGCTATTTATAATTTAACTATTATATCTTTAACTAAATCTTTAATAAAAACCCAAATCATATATAATAAAACTATTAATAACTTTATATGAAAAAGTAACTATTTTAGCTAGAGAAGTTTAATAGTAAATAAATTAAATACTAAATATAAAAGAAAGAGCTTTAATATAAGCTATTTCAAATTACCTAGTTTATTAATATTGCTATTAATTAATTCTGTATTATTTATAATAATACAATTAAAAAGACTTAGATACTAGTATATAGCTATTATATATTAAAAGGAAAAGGGGGGTTCTATAAATTAGATTACTTCTAGCTATACTTTAACTTCTAGTTTCTAGATAAATACTAAAAATAGATAATAGTTATTATACTATTAAATATTAAATAAGGAAACAATATTAAGTTTATAACTTTTTTTAATAAATAAAAAAATATATTTATCAATACTTAAGGAATAATATAGTTTAATACTTTAAAAATTATAATATTAAAAAAAGCTTTAAATATATAATTAAAGAGTATATTAATATTTATAATAACGAAAAAAGTATATAATATACAGTATAAATAGTAAAGAGTAAATAAACAATAGAGATAGTGTTTAGTACCCTAATAATAAATATAGTTATAAATAGTAAAAAGAAATAATAATAAGGCTATTATTAGGCTACCCTTTTATATAGGGTAGCTAACTGGCTAAGTGGCTGAGCCATAGGTGGCTGTAACTTTGTTATAAGTTACACTAGCCTTGACCATATACTAGCATGTAATACAATAGAATGTTAAGTGAAATAATAGATATATATACTACACTAGATAGAAGGTGACTGCAACCACATAAGGTTGCTAGTGCCTGGCTGGGAAGCTTTGGTTAACTTATTAACTGAATAAGGTTGCCTATACACTAGATAAGTTAATACTAATAGAAAGCTTTAACTAGAAAAGCCATTAGTCTAGGCTGCTAATAGAGAAAAGCATATTCTATAGCCTATAGCTATATAAAGCCCTTAAGCGCCTAGTTTAAAAGAGAAGAATTCCTTATCTATATTAAATACTTTATATTCTCTTAATTAAGATAGATTTCTTTAATAATATAAATATAGCTATATAAATAGCTATAGTAGTTATAGCTCTTACTATAAAAAGGCTCTCTTCCTCTCTATTAATTATCGGTAAAGTAAGTTATTTTAAGGGGTTTTCTCTAAGTTATTTAATAATAGTATTGCTATTAATCTAAAAAGAAAATAACTTTTATATATTTCTAATATATACTAATTTTATTAAGAAATTAAAAAAACGCTTTATGATGAGGAAAAAGTGTGCAGTGTAGGGTGTAAGCAGTAGAGAGCAAATAAACAGTAGAGGTGGTGCCTAGTGCCCCGGCAACCAATATAGTCGTAAACAGTAGAGAGAAACAACAACATGGCCATTGTCAGGCTGCCCTTGCGTACAGGGTAGCCGACTTAAAAGTAATATACTGTATTAAATTTTTTTTTTTTTAAATATAATAAAAAAAGTATATAATATAGAGTATAAGAAATAGAAAGTAAATAAATAATAAAGATAGTGTTTAGTACCCTAGTAACTAATATAGTTATAAATAGTAAAGAGAAACAATAATGAGGCTATTATTAGGCATATAGGGTAGCTAACTAGCTAAGTAGCCAAGCTATAGATAGCTATAACTTTATTACAAGCCATACTAGCTATATACTAGTATATAATGTAATAGAATGTTGAGATATATAGAGGGCTGGGGTGGGGATAGACTAGATAGAAAGCTCTAACTAACAGTGCCTAGCTAGTAAGCTTTAGTTAACTCATTAAATAAGGTTATCTATATACTAGATAAGTGCTATAGAATCCTTTCTATAACTATAACTATAACTATATCTAGATAAAAAATGCTACTAATAATGCTAATAGAAAGCTTTAATTAAGCTCGAAAAGCCTATAATTATAACTATATAAGGTTACCATTACTCTAGGCTACTAATAGAAAAAAGCTTATTTAGCCTCTAGCTATATAAAGCCCTTAAGCCCCTAGTTTAAGAGATAAGAATTCCATATCTATATTAAATACTATTTCTTTAATTAAAATAAATTCCTTTAATAATGTAAATATAGTAAAGAGATAAAATTCCTTTACTAAAGCTACTCTAGTAGCTATAGTAGCTGTAATTACTATCTCTATTTATATTTCTAATAATATTATTATTAAAGGAAGTCCTTCTAAGTAATCTAATAATAGTATTATTAATAGTTTAAAAATAGAATAACTTTTACTTTTTTCTTTTTTAGAGCCCTAGAGCTATATAATAAATAATAAAGTAAAAAGAATAAAAAAGTCTAGCTCTCTAGTAATAAGCTTTTTAATAGCTAAATCAAGCTAATAAAGGAGAGATAGAGGGCTATAGAGATATATAGATTACTTTAGAAGCTCTAATAGAATTAGCTTGGTTTTTTAGTATAGGTTTTTAGTTAGGCTTTTTTTAGTTTAGTTATTAAATTAATTACTTTTATTATCTTAAAATTATATATTTAATGCCCTTATAATATATATTGTAGAGAGATATTAATAGACTATAATAACTAAAGCGCTTAGAGGGTTAGTCTGTGTGTACAAGCAATGTATTAGAAGCTGTAGTTATATATACAAGGCTATAAAGAAGCTGTGGTTATGTGAGAAGGTATGTGATATAAAGGAGCTATAGGGGAAGCTAGGTGTTGGTCATGTAATACAGAGAATCTGCTTAGTTAGCAACAGTCTGTGGGAATAGGTCTAGAGTAGGCTAAAAAAGACAGTAAAAAAGTAATAGTATAAGCCTTTTAATCTTATGTTTAGGAGGGATATCTATTATTATATCTTTCTTGGAGTCTAGATATATTTACTAATTTCTAGTTTTATAGACTAATACTTTTTTTTAATCTAGTTAGAATATATAATAGAAATGCTATAGGTTTAATAGCTATTTTTAGTACATAGTATAATATCTTACTATTGTTTTTTAATTTATTAATGGACTTATTATTAATATAATATTATAGAGAGAATGGACTATAGTAACTAAAGTATAGGCGATATATTAGAAGCTATAGTTATATATAGAAACTATATGTATACACTATACAGAAGCTATAGCTATATAAAAAGGCATATAATATAAAGGAGCTATAAGGAAAGCTAGCTATATATAATATGAAGAGCCTACTTAGTTAATAGTAGTTTACTAGCATAGGTATAATGGAGGCTAGAAAAAAATAGTAAAAAGGTAATAGTATAAGCCTTTTAACCTTATATTTAAAAGATTAAATTCCTTTATAAAGCTATTTATATTAATATCTTTAAATCACTTACTTTTAGTCTAGAATTTTATTTTTATAAATTACACTTGAAGAGCTTTTTAAAAAAGATTACTTTATAAAGAAATTCTTTAAATATACTACTAAAGAAAATATTTAATATAGTTATTAAAGTAGTTAATAAACTATATATTCTTTTAAATATACTTTAAAAAGTTACTTTTTAAAATACTACTTGAGTATAGATTATATTCTAAGTTTATATTTACTTTAAAGGCTTTCTATACTTTATATAATAGACTAGCCCTAATTACAATTTACTATAGATATATAATAAAGAATTATTATTTTTAAAGAGAAAAATATATTCCCATACTTAGAGTTCTACTTTATCTTTATTTTATTATTTTAGTATTATTTTTTATTATTAAAGTAAAACTATTTTTTATAGAATCTAGTAGCTAGAATCTATATTAATACTAAAAATAATGTATTTTAGTATAGTATTACTATACTATAATATTATTTTTAGTTCTATTTTCTTTATTTTTTAATTTCTTTACTTTATAATTTATCTTTTTTTTTAAAAATAAGGCTGGTTTTTTTTTAAAAAAAAATAGAGCTATTTTTCTTTAAAAGAGGGCTATTCTACTTTAAGATAGATCTATCTTTCTTTAAAATAGAGCTATCTTTCCTTAAAATAAAGCTATCTCTTTGTACTATTAAACCTTAATATTACTATAATATAGTAAATAGAGGCCTATAGTACTACTATAGTATAATAGAAAGAGACTATATAGAATGCCTTATTATATTTCTATAGAAAACCTTATTCTTTAGCTTAAAGGTAAGTTATATTTTATAGTATTAGTATTAATTTAATTTCTAAAAAAAAATAAAACTAAAAATAAAAAACGTTTAGCTTTATTATTATTATTATTTTATTTTCGTATTAATATATTCTACTATTTCTTTAATCTAAGGGTTTTCTACATTATTTTATACTTTTACTAAATTATGGCTTTATAATTATTTTACTTTATATTTTACTTTATAATAAATAAAAAGAATATAGTATAGGGTATAAATAATAAAAAGTAAATAAATAGTAGAGCTAGTATTTAGTATCCTAGTAACCAATATAGTTATAAATAGTAAAGAGAAATAATAATAATGCTATTATTATGCTATCTATATAGGGCAGCCAACTGGCTGAGTGGCCAAGCCATAGGTAGCTATGACTTATACCATTATAAGCTATATGTATACCAGGATATAATGTAATAGAATATCAAGATATACAGAGGGTTAGAGCAGGGATAGACTAGATAGAAGACTCTAACAGTATCTAGCTAGAAAGCTTTAGTTAATTTATTAAATAAGATTACTAATACTACAGAAGCCTTCCTGTAAGTATATCTAGATAGAGAATGCCATAATGCTAATAGAAAGCTTTAAGCTAGAAAAGCCTATAATATTACTCTAGGCTACCAATAGAGCTGCTAAAAAGCTTATTCTATAGCCTATGACTATATAAAGCCCTTAAGTCCCTAGCTTAAAAAAGAAGAATTCCTTGTTTATATTAAATACTATTCCCTTAATTAAGATAGATTTCTCTAATAATATAAATATAGCTATAACTACTACTATAAAAAGGCTCTCCCCCCTTTACTAGTTATTTATAAAATAAGTTATTCTAAGGGGTCTAATAATAATAGTAATAGAATAACCTTTATATACTTCTAATATATACTAATTTTAATAAAGAATTAAAGAGGCTCTATAAAGGCAAGTAAAGTAGAAGACATTATAATAAAAAAAAGATAGACACTGTAAAATAGATTATATAAAGCTAGCTAGCTTTAGAAATAAAAGATAGCTAGAGTTACTCTAAGAGAGCTTTAGCTAAATTATATACCTAATGCCCCTATAATATAATATTTAATTAAATATTAATATTATCATAGAGAAAGTTAATATATTAAAGGCTATAGTTATGTATAGAAAGAATATAATAATTATTCTGTAATAAAAGATCAGTTCTTTTATAAAGGTAGCTATTGATTTAGCTAAGATTTTTTATATTAGTATTACTTTAATTTATTTAGTAACATTATAATATACTTTATAAAGAAATTTAAACCTAGAGTAAGGTAGTATATATTATATATTAAAATAGATCTTTATTATAAAAAGCCTTGGTCTTATTAGTATTACTTCTTTACTAAACCTCTTTAATATAAACTTCTAGTATTTTGGATATATCTTTAGAAACTAATATAGGTCTTTATATATAGATTTTTAGTAGTAATAAAGTAATAGTATCTAAGCTATTAGTATATTATAACTATTAAATCCCTTTAGACAGTTAGGTTATTTATAGTTAATGTAGGGTTTCTATTAGGTTTCCAAGCTTTTCCAAATAATTATTTATCTCTAAGAATATATCGTCCCTACCGACCACGTCGCGCAACCCCATTATCGTGCAGGGACCTCACCAAAATAAGAGGATTTTAAATTATAGATTAAATCTAAATAAATTCTAAAATAAAAATAAAAATAAATACTATATAGCTCTAAGTCTCTACATAGAGTTCTATAAATATTTTCTTTTTATTTAATTTGTAAAGCTTTAAAATAAAATTTTTATAAAATAAAACTTAAATTCTAAGTACCAAGTTTATATACTTAAATCTCTTAGTATTTTACAAGTAAAAGCTAGTAGATTTACTTATATAATATGTTATTATTTATGTCAGGCCATGTGCTGGACCCATTTGTCATGTGACTCAGACATATGACTGAGGCTCTATTGGACCCACTAGATAGATACAATTCATGATCATTCACCTCACTCACCCTGACAATTTATGATGAGGAAAAAAGTATGCGACGGGATGTCAAGACGTACATATTATTATTTATTTTTAATAGTTAATATAAAATCTTAAATAAAATAGATAAAACTAAAAGCAAATTATTTTTATTATATAATTATTATAGAATCCTAGATATTCAATCCTTGATTTTACAAGTATTTTGTTTGATTTTATATAAAAGATTTTCTATTTTACTAGTAACAATCTATTTAATCTAGCTTTTGCGCGAAAGTGAGGGTGCGCGACAAAGTGGGGGGGGGGGGGAACGATATTATTTAGCTTTTATCCTTAGCTTCTAAAAGCTAAGTTTATTTATCCTTTTAGGTTTCCTTAGAGTTCTAAGGTATTATACTATAGGTATAGATTCTTAAAAGTATTTATTCTCTAGAGTATTATTAATTAAGAGTATATTAAGTTTTTAATTATTAAGTATTTAATTTTTTTTAATAATCCAATTATAAATATTTAAAGGAATAAATAGTTTTTTAGGTAGAGTATTTCCTATTTTATTCTATTCTTTAGTATATATCATACTATAAAGTTAAAGAGTAGAATATAGCTAATGTATCTAGTAACTGGGGCTACTAGAATATTTTATATATATATTATTAATCTAGCTAATCAGAACTTGAGTATTTATTTTTAGTATAAACTAAGTCCTATAGAGAAGGTTTTCTATCTATCTAAATATATATATTACAGCTTTATATTTTTTTTCTTCATAGTATTATATTTTGCTTTTAAAACTAGTTATATATTACTTTTGAATTATACTAGGTATATTTTTTCTTCTAGAATATATGTTAAGTACTATTTAATTATTCTTTCTTTTCGTATTTTCTTTTTTTTTTTTCTTAATTTTTTTTATGATGAGGAAACAAGTGTGCAGTGTGGGGTGGGGTGTAAGCAGTAGAGGGCAAATAAACAGTAGTGGTGCCCATTTGGGTCAGTCTATGGCCAAGTACCTAATTAGGTATAGACTAACATGATATGTAGTTATCCATTCCGCACTTCCATCTGCCATTCCAGCGCTCGTATTCGCTCTGCGCACCTTACAGGCCCAGTGCACCTTCCAGTGCTGATCTAAGGTGCGGTTTAACAAAGCCTAACTACTACTTGTAATAGTAAATGATAATGTTTAATGCCATGGATTATTTATTATTTTCTACGGTTAAATGAATTTACAATACAGCTACTATCAAGTAGATGGAATAGCTACTTAGCTCAGTTGTAAATAGCTATAATTTGCATCTGGATTGCTGACTTTGTTGTAGGTATAGGGTAAGGGTTCTGATGACCATGCTGGCGTTGATTGGTCGACTGCGCGCTGCACTGTCCATGACCTTTAGGCCGCCCTGGGAGCGAAGATGGGTTGGGTCCGATAGGACCTGCAGGTCGGGTGGTGTTGACGCCAAGAATCGGTGATGGGCTTGCCATGACGCGTGGAAGGACGCACTCAGAAGGCGGCGGGGATGGCAGAGTCAGGGTGCCACTTCGCCAATACCATATACTCGGAGCGCTTGACGCGTGTGGACGTTCACGCGTCCTACTGTACCTTTAGACTAGGATCCCCATATTGCCGACTCCGTAGTACTAACCATCATGTTCTTGTCTTTGTACAGAGTACCTTTGGATAGGGAAGGCCTCCAACCGATCTGCTGCGCTGTTTTATGATGGCGATTCATAAACATCCCTACCAAGTCGCCCATTCTTGCCGTCTTATGACTGCGCCGCCGATCCACGCGTGCACGTCATGGAAGGCTCTCCGACACGGTCTTGCCTCCGTCATTTGCTACGTCCTTTCATACTACCCCTCGCCCACGTCCGCATTCAGCACGCGGAATCCAAGGTCAATTACAAAGGAAGCTGTAGGTATCTGTCCCATGAAATTACTACTGCACTTTTGCTTTACGAGAAGACCCGAACTGCTTTGCTGTTCGGAAGGTGCAGGGAACACATGCTTTGATTGGTCACTGAATTCTTGTCATTGCTGATGACTCATCCTGCGGTTGACCACACGACTTTCGAAGCACGCGATTTCCCTCTTCTGTTCCTCCAAACATCCATCATTTCCCATCAAACTTGTCTCCAGAGAAGGTCAATCCTTGTAGTATAAACGGAACACCAAGAGAGATTGTTTTCTTGACATAGAAGTCTTGCCCCATTGACCAACCGTTCCTTCCCTTTCCGAAATTCTTATCCATTGCGTCAACTATCCCGTCTGTACGTAGCCCGGCGTGTCTTGTGAACCATGGAAGACACTAATAAAGGAGTGGCAAGGTCAAAGCAGGCGCCGGCCAGAACCTGTTGAGCGGTAGTGTGGATAAGATAGTATAACTTGTAGCCTCCACGCTTCACTCTAAACTGGCAGAAGTGCGCGTCTCCCTGCGTGCCCACTGCGCATATTTCAAGCTCGAGTGATTGGCACACCCACCTGGTAGGTCTTACGGAGGATGGCAATCATGTCACGACTCGTATACGAGGCCTCTCACACAAGGGTTTACAGAGCTTCACGCGCCGGGGAAGGTATCTTGGGGTTGGGGTTCGATGGTGCTGTCGTAGTTCCATTGGTTGCTCGAATTCCGCGGAAGCTGCGTTCGGCGCAAGGGATCGTTTGGCCGATGTCCTTGATCTCCTTCCTGCGCTCCTCAGGGGTTAGTCGTGGTGACAAAGCACTCTTTGGAGTCAATCTGGGGCAAGAATTGCGAACATAACTGCATGAAGTAGGCGATAATCATGACGTTGGGTCCTTGAATTGGCTGTTATTCCATGAGGGAAGGCTCCGGGTCGGGAGTGGGCACACAAGTTGCCAGCTCGTTGACATCGTGAAGGACGCCTTCATCTTCGCTTTCGCTGTCCGAGGAGTCTTCGTCGATAATTTTGGGGTCGACTAGAGTCACTTCGTATTCTGCGGCAGAGGCATCATTCCGTTGATGATCCCGATGTTCGTTGAAACCTATATCACGAGCTCGAATGCCATTTTCCTCGGAAAGAATCCCAGCAAAACGACATGTCCAAGCTTTTGGTTGTACTTTGCGAGAACGTACCATTTGCTTTAAAAGTCCGTCCGGCCCGCTCAGCTTCTCAACGCCTTCGGGAAGGTGGCACAATTGCACTGGCGAGTTGCCGCGAAGAAGGTTCATCCAGCATGCATAATGTCTAGTTGCGTCGGGGCGAGCAGCAGCACCAGCTGAAGCCGGTGTTGCCGGCGGCGATTACATCGGTTTCTTCCAAGGCGCTTACCCTGCAACACTTTTGAATTTCCGAGGCTTTACCGAGACGAAAATGCCTATGGGGAAACGCTATGATGACTTCAACGTGACCTTCGACACCATCTCGACGACGTATCAAGACTATAAACACTTCCGTCAACTCGAGCGATCTCTAGCCCAACCGCAACAAACCTCTTCTGTATGCCGCATATAACGCACTTCTACAACGGTTACCGAATCTCGAACGATCGCCTCCTGTCTCAACAAGCCCCGTGGCTTCACAGTATATCTGGCTTCGCGAACTCCCCGACTATCATAGAGACGTGGTTAGAGTTCTCGTGTAAGAGCTTCGCATCATCGATGTCAGTATCCCTAGATTACAGAAGTGGGTTTCGGTGCTGTTCCAGAACTCCGCCCATCCAACTGCATCAGGAAGCGCCTTAGGGCGACAATTGCCTCTTCCAAGACGCTAGCCAACAACCCAATAAATCTCCACGCCTCACTGACCCGAGCGGGAGCCACGATGTTTTGACGGACCCTTCCGGGCTGCGGACTGATAGCCGACAGGCCAGCTGGCGATTGATTGTCATGACACAGTCCACCAGTACCCATTTGACCATCAAGGGAGGGTGACAATGACGAGTCTATTACTCGGCAGTGCTCTCAGCAGCGGCGGATACCCCGAGTACTCGCAGCGCTGAGCAGATGGTCTGCCCTGATGACGGTCGCTAGTGTGTTGGGCGGTTGAGTGCTCTCCTCCTTTATTGACGATTAGACACATACTGTAGCCAGCCCACTTTGGCTATCCGGAAGCGTGCTTCGGCTGTACCTCGTCTTGGGTGATGTTTAGCCGTAGCTTTTGGAATGAGGCCGTTGTGATCGGTAGGCTAAAAGGTAAAATCGTCGTCCCCTGCTCAACACGAACAGTCCTCATCCTACGATCGAATATACTCCGATATGGCCCAATCGACGCCTCCGTACGGTCGGCCTGAGAATATGTGGCTCGCCCGGAACGATCTTTTGGAAGCCCGTCACTGCCCAAGCCAGCAGCGTATAACTTACGAACACTACCGGCTGACCGTCTCGCGCTCGAATTTGGTTGGCTAGTTTTGCTGAGCGTGTGTTTATGGAGAGTACAAGCACCGTCTTCTCTTTCCAGGGCTTCTGCGCACTTGCATCAATCATCTTCCGTTAGAGGACATGCAAGCCCGACTCGCCCGCTTCTCTCCCATTCCTAACCGACACTCTCCACTCCAAATTATAGTATATTGTCGGCTCGCCGTCGTAGGACCGGTCTTGCCCCTGGCCAACAAATGCCACAAACGTCAAGGCACTTCCGTCGGGTCTCAGCGGACTCCTGGAGGCTTGGTTGAGATGCCGGGACTCGTCATCGTCGAAGCGGATAACGGCACAGTTCAGAGAATAGCTTGCCATCTAGCCTGACCAGTCATCCTCCAGTCTCTCTGTACCTTCCCACGGAACCAACATGTCCTTTCCAAGTCTGCCAGCGACAACCCATCCACCCATGCCTTGATGGTGTCAATACCCTCCACGAGGATGTAAAGCGAGCCTCGGCTCTATCGTCGAACGCGAAGCATTTCCATGGCTCGAGAGACCGGCGGAGCGGTCGCCAGATGAAGATGCCCACTTACGTTGCAAAATTTTACGTCCATCATAACCTCTTTCTATACACGGACTAAACTGATTGAACAGGTCACTTGCAGTAAATGCGGGAAGCGCCCAGTA
This sequence comes from Stachybotrys elegans, assembly GCA_020746835.1. Classification (NCBI taxonomy): domain Eukaryota; kingdom Fungi; phylum Ascomycota; class Sordariomycetes; order Hypocreales; family Stachybotryaceae; genus Stachybotrys; species Stachybotrys elegans. The sequence goes on along the minus strand of JAGPNK010000046.1, from coordinate 41,341 downwards.
TGCCCTCGCCATTATAGTCATGGCACACAAAGTCTGGTAAAGCTTTACAATCCAGTTTGCCTCTCTGAGCCAGTTATCCAGCCAGCTATATTATCTTGCGGTAAGTACCAGTCACATCCTACCTATAATACAACCCTGACCTTTCAAAAACAGGCCATGTGTATTGCAAACAATGTTCCTGCAAATTACAAGATCGAACTAGGTGCTGCTTGTGTAGGAAACCTATTCGGTTCTCTCTATCTACTGTGTTCAACATAAGACGGAGGAAACGAGCCACCGTGAGCGTTGGGGAGCGGAACAAACGCAAGCTTCAGCCGTGGCGGGCGGCCACTTTGAGCAATGATGCAGCCAGAAGGCGGAACGACCGCAAGCTTCAGCCGTGGCGTGCGGCCACTCTGCGTCCAAGCATCCGTGACACTTATCGGATGGGGGCTTGGGAGACGGGGACAGGAATCGGGGACAGGGATCGGGGACAGGAACCGAGATGTAGTGGAGATATTGGGGGGACAGCTGGCGTCAATGTAACCAATTGTTGGCAGGCATAAACGCTGGCGTGGGGAACAGGCAATTGCAAATCAAGTAGCTGAGTAAGAGTACATACATGCAAACATACCTAATAGGATGATCGCGACACGGCCCAACCCCTCATTCATGCAGCATCAACTATTCCCTCGATCAACCAATTCTCGCTACCGTGAGTATACGCTGTTAGCTATCGGTGGACATGCTCTGATATGTGGCAGACATTACAATGTGCAAGAAGCTAATTACGAAGAAAAAGTTTAAGGGCTGCGGGTGTTCTGATACTGACGGAGTCATCTGGTTGACAGACGAATGCTCGCAGTATGCGGCAACCGAGAGTCTGTACGGAGCCAGAAGAAGTGGTCCATCTGGCCCAAAGCAACAGCACCAAAAAAATATGCCCTAGGCATGGTGATGAGGGATACGGCAAGCGAACTGGATAATTATTTGGAAGTATAAATACGATGCATCCTCAGCTTAATGCCATTACAATCTCCATCGCAGTTGTCTGTCCATCCCAACATCTCTCAATGACTTCTCCGTAGTCCAAGTTTCGAGTTGTGGGGAATTCGCCCCGTTCAAACCGAGCCTCAACCTCTTTTTCTTTAAGCTCACTGTACGGTTCCACACCCGACACAATGAGGTAAAGCACCGAGCTATAGCGCGGAGGCCATGGGCGTCGTTGATATCTTGCCCCAGGTGCTACATCAGATACAGGGAGTCCAGGAACTGAGCTTGAAGCGAAGTCACATATACGCAGCTCTAGACTGTCGGACAGGAGAAAATTGCGTGGCGCAATGTCATTGTGCGTTACTCCTGCGGCATGAAGGGCTTCCAGGCCCTTGGCTGCTTGCTGCACCCACCTTTGACGAGTGGTTTCGGAGACGGTAGGATGCTCACGAAGATAATCCCCCAGGTTGCCATTGGCGAGATGTTCCAGTGTTATTGTGCAAAGTTCCGGGTCCCATTCCAATAGTTTTGGAATATGGGAGCAATTGCCCAGCCGCTTATAAACAAGAGCTTCGTGCCGCATCGCCTGTCGATTGGCGCTCTCGTCCACCGCATTAAATGGGTTCGGCTTGGGAGACTTGATAATGCCCCTGAATCGAGCAATTCGATAATGCAATTGTTTCCCTGGGCGATGAATCTCCCTTTTTGCTTATAGAACACTTGTCTTGCATTCGGAGGCGGATTGCGTGGTGGCTTTGTAGCAATAACGAGTTCGATAGGATCGCTCAGCTTTGATGGTCAGTCGATGTATGCTGCATCAGGTGGAGTTACATACTGATTGTTGCTCTAGGTCGGAGCGAGAATGGCTTCTGACAGTGCGCAAGCGATATAACAGGCCAGTAATCCAATTCCATAGCCTGGAGAACCGGTAGAGGATACTGTGTAAATGCCACATCGTATTGTGATGGTCCCTGATCACAGGCAAAATCCAGCATCTAGGGACCTTATCTGGCGTTGGTAAGCTTGGTGCCTGAGGCAAACCATCCCAAGCCTCACCTCTTGAACCACACAATTTGGTCGCCTTGACTGACCACGCTTGGTCGCTGCCTCAGCCACGGCGGCTACCTACAGCCAACGCTCGCCAGTATGGCCCAATAGGTGAGGAAATCAAGAAGACTACCTCAGCGCTACCAGGTAATGCAAGCTCCCGACAGCAAGGCCCCGCAGCCCGCATAACGGCGATAAGCCCGGCGATAACAAAGAGCCCGCCACTTCATGATAGCGAAGGCTCCCGCGACAACGAAGGCCCCGCGACAACGAAGACGCCCGCGAACACGAAGGCCCGCGAACACGAAGACACCCGCGACAACGAAGGCACCCCTGACCGAGAATTATTACCCCGCAAAAGCGAAGGCTGAGTCTCCCAACAGAAAAACTGGCTGGACCAGACGATTGTAGCCCACGTCTTATAAATTAATAGTATATTCTGCTATTCGTTCAAGATATTTACAAAAATTAACCAGCTCCAATGGACAGTCAAGTATGATTTGATCTGCTGTCGCTTGCATCATCCGGTTGTCAAACCGTCGAAAGTCATTGCTGGGGATGTTAGCGAGACGTATGAGTTGGGCAAAGCGTCGACATACACAACTAAGTCAGCTGTATCTGAATACAGAAACAAGAGCAGTGCTGATGGGCCTGCGAGCATTCTCCAGCGCTTCGCAATTCGGTTACGTTCCGTGATGTAGCTCCTATTAGGTTTGTCCTGCGCATTGGTATATCTGTCGTAGATAATACTCATCACTCGACGGCCAAGCATGTCTCCCCTCCTTTCCCTCTTAATTATAGTAGCAAGTGACTCAAACATACTCAGCAGTCGAATGTGGGCTAGACGAGAACCCATCCCATTCTCGGCAACTGCTAGGTCCACGGCCTTGAACGCAGAAAGGATCGCATCGTCCGAAATGGAGCATTGGATAGGTATTGTTGTCCTGGACAGTAGAGAAGCCCAGCAACGCGTTATGTCTAGGTGGTTGGCGTTGATGAAATCAACAGCGTCTCTTCGCACTAGACGATAAGCCATATTGGATACCCTCTGGGCCTACAACCTGTCAGTTATACACTCCTATATAAGGAGACTCACGTAATAGAGAGCCTGCCTCTGGTCCAACCTGGACTGTGTGGCTCCTGCAAGCACCTCGTCAATCTCCATGGCTCCATGCTTGTTTGTTGTCTGTGATAGCTAGGTGGCAATCTCATATTACAGAGCTACGAAGCGGACTGTATGATGAGGAAAAGAGTGTGCAGTGTGGGGTAGAGAGCAAATAAAACAGTAGAGGTGGTGCCTAGTGCCCCGGCAACCAATACAGTCGTAAACAGTAGAGAGAAACAACAACGAGGCCATCGTCAGGCGTACAGGGTAGCCGACTGGCCGAGTGGCCGAGCCACACTGACCTTGACCATGCGCCGGCATGTGATGACAGATGCACATACCAGACTAGATGGAAGGCTCTGACTGACTGCAACCACACAAGGTTGCCGGCACCCGGTTGGGAACCTTCAGTTGACTCATTGAATAAGTTGCTGAGATGGGGAAATTTGGCCCAAGTTGCTACAGGGAGCACTAGCCAGGCTGCCCAAAGCTGTATAAGTAGATTAGTTTGAGGAACCCAAAAATACCATGATTTTTCCCTCTTTTACATTACTTTTCTGAAATCGCATGACCTGTCTGCATTTGGATCAGTTGGATTAGACTGACTGCAGGCATTTATCTAAATTACTGACCGTTCCGTGGGTGGTGTTTCTCATTGCGCTGCAGAAGCCTGCCTTCCTATGACCGTGCCCAGATGGAGAACGCCACTGGCGATGCTAATGGAAAGCTTCGACTGACTACAGCCACAAGGTTGCGCTGGAAAAGCCTGTGATTCCGGCGTCTCTTTTGGCGGTGGGGGTCCCTGTTTCGGTTTCGAGATACGTGGGCTCGGATGACCGAACCAACGAGATCTAGGTCTGGGCCTCTGTCAATCTTAAACTCGCATGCTCCGTCCTACGCAGCCTCAACCCTGATCTGAATACTACACTGGTTGGAGACTAGTACGAACTATCCTCTGTAGGATGCTGCAATCGCTGCATTCTTGGCGGACGACCCGGCTTAGCCCAGGTCGCTCAGTCTTCTTCAGAGTACGAGGTCCAGGCTCGTGACGGTTGATGATGTAAATTGCCGCTCATCCGGTGCTGTATATCAGCTGAAGCTGCGTGGAGAGGGTTCGTCTCAGCCCTCTGGGCAATAAGGTGCACACCATAATTGATGTTATCTACAGAAAGCAGCAATGTGGGTTGTGGCTGTATCAGCCTTGGGCAACAAGGTCTGATCACATCCCACAACGATCCAGTCTCTCCTTGGACCGTGCTGAGACCCTCCGGCGGCGCTCTACCGAGAAGCACGAGTGCACCAGATCTGAGTCGGTGGCACTGGCCGCAAGCAATTTATACCGGAGACTTCTCCGATGAGAGATGGCCGGCATGATACTCCCTCAGCGGCTCGGTGGCCCATGACGAAGCGACGGTATCACGTTGTATGTACCCCCCTACTAGGATCGGTCGTGGTGAGCGATGGTTCTCGAGAAATCGGGGCTGCTGGTTCTCAACCTCGTGGATTGTGCCACGAGCTCAAACGGGAGGACAATTACGAAGGAGGAAGGCCAGCGGGCTCGTTTTTTTCCGGGCTTCAAGTCACCAGGAGGGGAAAATCGAGAGGTGTTGCCAGATTGGCAGTAACATTGTATAGTTATGCAGGGAGAGCAGCAGGTGGGAGAGACGCGGGAGGCGGCAGGACGGCGATATTGGCAGGTACAAAGGCAAAGGAGGTCCAGCTCCTACACGATACATACTGTTCTACCTTCCTTGTCCAACCCCCTGGGAGCATTAAACCTTGAAAGTGAGAAAGATGACCGGGCCACGAAATCGGAGGTGAAGGAAGACGCCCGCAGCCCGCAGGAGGCCTGCGGGAGAGCCGATGCCTCGGCACGACATGGTCGGGGGACTGGACGCGTGTCGGCGCGTGGTTCGACTAGGATCCCCGGTTCCCTATCGACTCTGTACACGGAGTACTTTGCGATCCCAGTTCCCCATATACACACGGAGCACGGATACTTTGCATATGGAGCACCATTATCCATTCATTGCGCCCTGTTTTCTGATGGCATTTGGGTATGTAAGCACGAGGTATGATGGCCATGCACAACCTTACCAATCGCCCGTTCTCTACGCCATCAATATACGCGCACCAGCCTCGGAGGCTTGGAAGAATCTCACCACTGTGGCTCCTGCCGTGGGTGTCCTGCTCAGCCTTCATATGATAGAGCAAGTGCGAGAGGAAAAAGGAACAATAGCGCCTTTTCCTACGTAGCCACTCAACAGCGATCAACTGTTTATCCAGATCATCCATATACTAGTCCGTTACCTCCATCCTCCGGTGCCTGGACCACCGCTTACTGTCAAAATCGAGTATCCCACGGTGGGGAGCAGAAATCTGCCAGATTTCTCTCGCCCCGACCTTGAAGCGCCGGAGAGCGACACCCAAGCTCTGGGTGTCACATAGCGGAACTGCATCGCACAATACGGGTCACCCGCCCCGCGGTATATGGCGGGCCGTCTTGGCCAGGTGTATGTACGGATGCTCAATCTCTCATTGTTTGAGCCATTCACGGGGCGCTTTCGTAGTTGCAAATGCTATCTCCAGTACGGCGATAAATGTCCCCCCATCATCTTAAGTTGATCAGGTAAGAGAGTTCCAGTCAGCCCTCCGAGCCATTCGTCAACCAGGTCAACCCGTCTTGACCTTCCTGTCCCAACTTCCTTCGGCCCCGGGCCCTTCCGCTTCCCCCAGACTGCGCTTCTATTGACGTTTGAAGCATAATAAACCCGTATCGTAGCAATCGAGATGGCGAAGAAGGCATAACATATGAGCGTAAGCTTATCGCTTGTCCAATGCTGGCACATTATTTCACCTGCCTTGCCTCTGTATTCCGATATCCAGTCTCCTGAGCTGCCTTAAAATCAGAATCAGCGTATGAGGCTCTTGTGCTAGGGTGCTAGCGCCGACCTCTCGGTTGGGAAAGTTCATCTTCTACAAAGGAAATACGCTAACGATGCCTTTCTGAGATTACAACAGGCACGTGGCTGAATGAGGTCCTGGTGCCACACTCCAAACTCCACACTATCCGTTGTCTAGGCAACAGATAACCATAAGAATAATTCCAACCGCCTCCCAGTCCATGTCGGTTGAGCATCTCCTCTGCTACCCATTAGTTCAACTATCACCATGGGCCCATTGCAACTCAAGCCTCGACGGGTCCCCTTCTGTACCAACAGCTCCAATAACGTCACACTTCTCCATCCAGGGTATCCAGATGGCCAAAACATTCTCTTCTTCCTGCCAATGCTCGATAGCGGCGGAATCCATCACGAGACTGTGTGGGTGGCTTGCGCGCTGCTCGCGAACTCTCGCTGGGATGGATTTCTCTCGGTAACCAGGGATGGAGAGGAAATTCCGGAGCCCAAACAGGATACTCTTCAAGGCGAGCGATACTATTTTCGTGTACCAGGTGGTCTGTATTATTGTATGCATTCCTTTCACCCACAGTACTGACATCGATTTCAGACCCCCAGTGGGCAGTCATCCCTTCAATCAAGAACCTTCGTTGTCCTTCAACTGTGCCCGGCTTGTGGGCCTCTTGTCCCATTGAACCAGCCACAACAGACGACGTCGGAAAACGAGACCAAACCTGCCGTATAACCACTTCCCTCATCCCCAACGAAATCGCGCACATTATTCCACAGGCACAAATCGAGTGGTGGCAATCCAATAGCATGTTCACGTATACGGCGAATCCAGATTTTTCCAGCGATACACGGTGCGCGGAGAACGCGATCTTGCTTCGACGCGACCTGCATAAGATGTGGGACGACCATCGCTTCGCTATTGTGCCTAAGAGGGACAAGTGGGTTGTTCATGTGCTTTGGAAGAGCCCTTCGAAGGAGCTGGAGACCGAATACCACAACCTAGAGCTCCAGCCGTTGTATGGCGTGGCGAGGCAATTTCTCCTTTGCCGATTCGCGCTGGCCATTTTGTCAAAGAGCATGTTCCTCAAACAAGGCACTGAACGGAAGCTAGTGACGCTCGATGCTGAGGGAGAGGTCCAGGTACGGTCCATGTCACCAAATGAATACAGTAGGCGTTTTTTTCCCACGGGAAGGGCGAACAGCAGGAGCGGAAGCCCCACGAAACGGCAGCGTCCAGACCGGGACATGAATGGAACAGATGTAGACAAGACTGAGATGGGTCGGATGGACGGGATGGAAAGTAGTACAGAAAGTGAAGAACAACGTGGACGCCCGCGGAAAAGACGGGGTTCATTTGATACACCGTCCTTCGATCCCCTTTCAGAGCCACCCTTCAAGCACATATGTCTAGCCCATACACCACCGAGATCAATAAGTCCAGCCTATTGATAAATTTACACTCGCATCTTGTTGCAGGCGTTCCTCTTCTCTTAGAACCTGACACCACCCTGTACAGCAGCATGTAATGGATATGAGACTCCTTGGCCTTTAACTCGACAGGTTAAGGCAAATTAATAAGTTATTACACCCTCACTATCTTCTTTACTACGTTTATACTGAACAGGAAGATCGCATTATTACTATTGGTTGCAGTAGTATAGGTGAGATTTCTGGATCGGGTATTCTGTGTTCTCCCTTATTGGGTAAGTCTTAGACGCATTACGTATATGATTGGAAGAGTAGGAGATATGCAGTGGCCCTATAGACATGGAGGCTTCATAACTGTGCTTCCGTCATGGGCAATACGATGCCGTCTCTGCCTGTATATATTAACCAGTAGGTATAGAGATGTCTGCTCGTGTCTTTGACGTTGTGATTGCGTCAAGCTAGCCTTATCTTCTTTTTGCTACTTATTTCCTTGGATCGCAGAGGCGGAAGTGGAAAAGACTCATCTATCGCCCGAGGCTGTCACCTTGCTGCTAGCATTGGCTAACCATCGAGGCACCCGCAGGTATGTTTCCGTCCCCAGCTGAGAAGGACGAGCCCCGTACACTCTCTGCAGGCTCAAAGTCGCTTGTGATTCTAGCCTGGAGGCCACCATGATCCGCGCTGCATCGCGCATGCATCACACTGCATTTGCCGACTGGACTAGCCCCCAAGCACTGGAGCTAGCCATGGGCGTCTAGAGCGTTGGCGCACCGCGATGATGAAGTCCCTTGTAGTTCTTTTATCGGTCGCAGGTTAAAACGAGGTTTGTACTTGTTAGGCAACCTGTCGGAGGGTATGGCCGGTCTTGTATCGCATTGGGAGTTGCCGTCAGCAGCGCTGGTTCTATCGGTCTCGTCGCGATGATCCAGATGTGTTGCAATGCTCGATTCGTGGGCCAAGCTGTAACCCGATCAGATGTTGATAGATCCATTTGCCAAGTTTGAGTCGGCGAATTGATTAATTCTGAGACGTTCCTAGAAGAGTTCATCGAAAAGCAGCGAGACCTACCATATCGAGGCACAATGAACGTGCCAAAAAATGAATGTGGTCGCTCGAGACTGGACCAAAAACCTGTCTCGTGGCGTGCGATGTTGTTTGTCCTTTTCCCACGTGCTCTTTGGGTTCTACTGTCAATTGGAATATGGCATTTCCCCACTTTGCGTCGTTAGTAAAAATCGAGCTCCATTTTGCGCCGGCACACATTCCCAACGTGGACCTCCGGGACTTTTCCCCACACTACCCTGTATTGGCGACGGGCTTGTTGACACCACGACAACCTCCAACAAAAGTCCGTTCCCTGCTTCAATAATCGTCTCGATACGAAGAAACCAGCCAACAGCCAACCCGCGAGTGTCTATATAGGTGCTCCGAATGTGCGCATCGAAAGTCGGTATCGACAGCTGGCTCTCGACCACCCAGGGCGTAATTTACGAACACGACCACGATCGTGACAATCTTCCTGATCAAGGGCGAAAACGACGGAAGCTCAACAGTCATCAATACAAGGGCATACCGTCACCTCCGGTTTCGGTGCCCACCAGTCCATCATGGACAATACCTCCCTACATTTGAAGCGACAACTACTTGCCTCTTACTGATACTTGTTACCAAGCCCCGTTCTCGGCACAGCTGGAAGATGATGCAACCGAACAAGCCACGCCACGTCTCGACCGTCCCCGTGATGCAGCATCGACCTCAAGATCCTTCCATTCCAGCTGCGACTGTCAGTCACTGGCCTCCAGCTATTCAGGCCAGTCAGTACCCGTCCTGAAGCGCCCAAGATCAGTAGCAAGCCGGACCTCTCCATCACGGCAACTCCGCAGGGCTGAGATGGACGAAACAGGGTTCCGGCTGGGTAGTTTTCTGAAAGACGAATATCCCGACTCTCTGAATACTCTACGATGCCAACTCCGCGATATCGGGCTAGGGTATGCCATTTTGCCAGTTTCGTTGGAAGATAAGGTATGTCATATTCGTCGTTTTAGCATACCACTTTGCAGTATCTGATGCTCTTACATGGTTCAACGGCTCTGCGAGAAAAATTCGGGAGTGACTGAACACCACTACGTTGTCGTCGTGCAACATCTCTGGCTATACCTGACCCCGACATTATCCTTAGGAGGCAGACCTTCGCCTGGTGGCACGAGAGTCTCGTGGGCAGACATCCTACCTTGTCGAGCATCGATTGAAGATGATGATAAACAACGGACTGGTGTTTTGGCAGACCCCGGAACAGACGATTGTTGCCGCGAGCTCTTCTGAAGCCGAATTCATGAACAGTTGCGAAGAGATACTTCTCCCTCAAGTAGCTCCGTACCTTCGAGATGGCGGCTAATGGCTGATGGCCTCATGAAGCCACTCTTGAAGCAATTCCTTGTTCAATTGGGAATGCAGTGAGCAGCGAGCAGCGAGCAGGCACTCGCGGATACATTGTCCAAACTCTGGCTACTAGACTTCGAAAGTTCGCTGCCGGCGGCAAGCGATGATGGCCCCCCGTTACCTTTCTTCGCCCTTCCTTACTCTTCTCTTTCTTCATCGCCACGCTTTCCCCAGACATCTCAACCTGAGGCCAGCATTTACCCGTAAAACACTATTTGCGCCACGTACTCCGAGCCCTATCGGGAGGGGCCCTTCCAAGAGTCTGAAGAAGCCATTCAATGCCAGCAAACATGCCATGGCAAAAGAGGTTTCTTCAGGAGTTGGACAAGAGCGTTGCAGGGGTAGAAGAACCTGCCGGCATGAGATATGGCACGACGCCGTCTCGGCCGGTATTGAAACGCTGCTCAACAACATACTTCCTTGGGATCCTGAACGTCCCCAGACCCTGAGTAGCATCACCGCTGCAGAACGGTCCCGATGCCATCACTGCCCGGGATCCTGAGCAGCATCGTACCGCAGATGCGTATGGGTGCAATACCCAGCAGAATTTCCCTGCCATCGACCCAACTTGGTAGCCAGATGCGCAGAACTTATATACTGCCCGGCTAATTCCTGCTTTCAAAGGCTTCGTTGGCGGCGTGGTTCGTCTTTGAGAGGGCTTGCCGTATGGAAAGCTTCGCTAACTGCAACCGTAGAAGCCGGATGCAAACCTTCGCGATGCCTGGGGTAAGATTCAGAATACAACCCACAAAGCTGCGATCCCGGGTGAGAAGCTTCACTGACTGCGCCTATGATTAAGTCATGTTTGACCGGCTGAAAGAATTACATTGGTAAGGTGTAAGGAACTCACCTTCGAACCAGTCATGCCGTGAGGCTTAATAGAGGCGAGATCCTAATTCTGTCATTTCCCTGGGACCAGAGACGCAAATGAATAGATAAAACGCTTTCTTTGAAGGTTAAGAACCTGGCAGATTCAACAAGGCACATAAAAATCCCATTGCATCTTGACTTTTGCTACCCACCGTGGGAGCTCTCCATTCATTGACTCAGCTGTCTCCCGTTTCCTTGTCTGTCGTTGGATATTGCTATTCTAAAGCTCGGATTTGTGTAACGCCAGTACTCACGTGCGAGTTCCTGCGTTGCGGGGCTTCTTGCCGCCCAATCCATTATCGGTGGTCATCTTACCCTTCCATCAATCGACTCCATTTGCGTCATCGTTTTTCCAGGTCGAATACCTTTGCGCATTGTGCAATAATCTCCAGGATGGACACGAATGTCTCTTGCGATCGAGCCGATGTTGCCATTGTTTGTGCTCTGCCGTCAAATTGCGACTTCGACCGACTCCTTTTCGACCACCGAAACCAAATACCTCGAGCAAGTCAGCTGGGTAGCGCCATGTATTGGCTATGGGCCAATGGCAGATACAAGGAGCTCGTGTCGCTTAGGCCGCACGCCGTCAGCCTCCTCTCTACGGCAGTGGGCGAGTTGCGCAGCATGGCTGTCTATTATCAACTGCTTCTTGCTGAGGCATACAATCGTCTCGGACAGTATGAAGAGGTCATAGAGCAGGCAACCAGTGTCCTGCATGATCCAAGAGTCCTCGTGGGGGAAGCATATGAACCTACCATTGCCGCTCGATGCGTTCTTGCTCATGCCTGCGAGAAGATGAATCGGCTCAGTGAGGCCGAGGTGGAAACATCAAGGGCTCTCTCCCTTAGCCAGAAAGTCTTAGGGGTCGCTCACCCAACAACACGACATATTCTATGCAAGCTTGGAATCTTGTTTAGGCAGCAGAAGCGCTACTTGGAAGCCGGAAGGGCACTATCGGAAGCACTCAAGGGACACCGAATGGGGCTTGGCGAAACATATTCCGACAGTTTTATGTATCTCAAGCCTCTGTCGAGTGGTTTCGCGGAGGCTGGCTACCCTTCTATCGTCGAGAGCATTTTTCGCCTGACGACACATTCTCGACAAGTGTTCATGGACCGGCCTGATTCTTTGCCTGGCCTACGATTCATCTCTCAAAAGCCATCGGCCTTCGCACTCGATGTCTCTGTTGAACGGCCCAGCTTAACCGTTTGCATGGCTTACTCTCTGTTGAAAGACAGCACCATTTGCTCGTTGTACCTGAGGGTTTTGGGAAAGTTCGGCTTAGAGCAGTTTCTGGATCTACATGACAGAATTCTTTCTGAATACCTCCTTGACTTGCAGAACTCTACGATTACAGGCCTGAAGTCGAAAGCTATTGCAAGCATAAACGAACCAAAAAACCGCCGAGACACAACAAGAACTGTCCTGCTCCTGATGACGCTGCGAGAGCAAAGTATCCTTACTTCCCTTGGGATTGATCTTTCCATGCAACCAATCACAGCCCTATTTCCAGGTGAAAATGCCTTCCGAAAGCTGAAGGCCAGACTGATGTACCTTCTTGAAGAGCCATCTAACATCGCGGCGGCACTTTCTTGTCGCAACGTGGATATCCTCGCATTATTCATAGAGTACAGGCTTGCTGAAGCGGCCACCGGAAAGTACCAGTGGATCGAGGGTCTGATCCAGATGGGCGACACATATGATGATGTTGCAGAGCTCTTATATCAAGCAGTTCATGATTCTCCGTGGATGTACTTCGAGCCAAACAAGCCGATTTTGTCTGGTGGCTGTGAGGCTGAACTTGAATTTCATCTGGAGGGCTGCGCCCACAGTCTCTTACCGGAGGGAAATCATTCGAACCCAGTCCTTGAATCAAGCAAGGTTGTGGAACCAGCAGAAGAGGACGAGTCAGACACATCCAGGTTTATCGAAGAGTTGTGTGGTCTTGGCGGAGTTGTTCCCATCTCTCGAAGCAAAGCAGACTGGGATGGCAAGATTATCTGCCGTGGGGAGAATGACCGTTCCCGGGCAATAATATCGTATCCGGCCAATCCAATCGTTAGTGATTCCAAGGATTTCATTGCAGAGATGTTCGACCGGGTTGGCGGGATAGCGGGCAGGCTTCTGGCTGCTGGTGGCTATTATCAGAGAGCCGGCTACTGTTGCAACACTTTCACCATTTTAGCGCTTAGCCATTCGACCGATTTGGCAACGAACGAACAAATCAGAGTGATTCGTATCCGATTTTCTACTCTTTATGATATTCGAGAGCATTGCCTGGCAATAGGGAGAGATTTAAGGTCATTTGACAAATTCGGAACACCGATCCCATTGCGGGACTTGAGAGAACTGCATAATATATCTGCCGATATTCTCAGGAGTATCATCTATGCAGACGGCATTGACGACGGATTTTTCGAGGGTATCGAAACTCCCACCATACGGTATGCCCTAGGCCTTGCGTGTTTGGCTGTTCAGATACTATGTCTTGGGTTTTTGTTCTATACAAGAGTTCATGCTGGGGGGATTCGTCCGTTCTTTATCGATCGAACCATCCGAGAATTCAAGCTTCTGGGACTCGACCATCACCTACTAGGCCGGGACAGTCCTCTTTCTGGTCTTATCATAATAGCCAAGGAGTATCGACTTACTTGTCTGGAAGAGATGACTTGTGGACCAATCATGGCATTCTGCCTGGGGGGCGATCGAGAGAAATCTGATGTGGTTCAGAGACTGAATGTCATGTCGAACATCCAGGACATTCTCGATACCTGGGGCCCAGGCGCCCTTCTTTACTCACCGGGCCCGCCGCCGGATCCCGTTGGCCTCATGATCGGAGGTGGCTTCATATGCCCCCATCCCGCTCGATGCGAGAGCACGATGTATCATTGGAGTAGAAGAAACATGGTTTCCTCCAGTGCACCACCTCTTAACCGAGAAAGTGTGATAATCGTCGGGGCAGTGGTACGACAAAATCTTTCGTGCGCGAACCGGGATAACGAGGGGGTTTCTGGCATACACGGGGACCAACTCATGTCGACGAACGTTGTGCGGCTATCCCCTTGAGTGTGGAAAAGGAGCAAGCTTGTATAAGCCCCACACTTGCTGAATCAGCCCCCACGCACACAGAAGCTACAGTCTTTTGTGCCTACTATTAGAGAGGTAGCAAGGCAGTACCTAGCAGATAGTTTGGTACAAAATCACATTTCGCTTTCCAAGCTGTATGTGGTTCCCTTTCTCCACATTAAACTCATTTTAGCCAATCATAGGGCTTGACGAGAAGGCCCTTATCCTCATGACCGTCGCCGGTATCATCTTCCTCGGCCATGGTCTTTACAGGCCATCACCACCGTTTGTGAGCCTGGCGACCCCTCACCTGTTGACTGGGTGGAAGACCTTGCTATTTACGGAGCTGTGATTATTGTCGTTGTCATCGGTGCCCACAATGATTGGGAAAAGGAAAAGGCATTTGTGAAGCTCAATACCTAGGACAACCGAGAGATCAAGGTCATGCATTCTAGAAAACCCGTCATGGTCGACGTCGCTGAGATCCTCGTGGGCGATATACTCTACCTCGAACCCGGTGACCTCGCCCCCGTCGACGGCATCTTCATCAGTGGCTACGACGTCAAGCGCGATGAGTCGTCTGCCACGGGAGAGTGATGCGCTCAAGAAAGCTGCTGGTGACCGCGTTCTCGAATTATCGAAGGTGCGCCGATTAGAGCATATAGTTGGCTGTTCATCTAACAAGAAGCAGGCGGGAACCTTTCTCTGCACCTCGGTCAGTGTTCACAGCAGCTTCATGATGTCGGTCCGTACCGATATCGAATTGACGGCCTGTAGAAGAAGCTCGAGGGGGTGGCCGTGGCCATTGCCAAGATTAGCGGAGGCGCCTCGCTGCTCATGTTCTTCATCCTTCTTTTCCGCTTCCTCTCCAGCCTGCTCAGCGACGACCGCAATTCCACCGAGCGAGCGTCCACCTTTGTCGACCTACTCGTCGTCGCTATCGCCGTCGCCGTCCCCAAGGGTCTGCCTTTGGCCGTGACGTTGGCCTTGGCCTTTGCAACTACTCATCTTCTCAAGGAGAACAACCTCGTCAGAGTCCTCCGCGTCTGCGAACCGCTGGGCAACGCAACCACCATTTGCTCCGATAAGACCGGCACCCTGGCAAGCATCCCTCCCGGCTCTGTGGCAACATAACTTGCCGCAACTCTAGACTATAAACACAATGACGGTCGTTGCTGGTCGCTTCGGCTCCACGAGTTTCTTCGACTCGGAGACGGACAAGACGGCGGATCAGCAAACCCTTTCCGCCTGGGCCGCCAGCACCTCTGCCCAGTCTAAGAAGATGATGGTTCAATCCATCGCTATCCACTCGACCGCCTTCGAGGGCGAGCAAGACGGTGTGCTGACCTTTATTGGATCCAAGACGGAGAGGGCGCAGCCCGAACTCGCCAAGAACCACCTCGTTCTCCAATCCCTCCCTGAAGCCTGTGGAAATGAACAGATTCTCCACGTGGTTTCCTTCGACTCAGCCAAGAATCGCATGGCCGCCGTCATCAAGGTCCGCTGAGGCGACAGGTCCTGCGTGTACCGCATCCCACTCAAGGGTGCTTCCCAGATCCTGCTCAAGTACTGCTCCTTCCAGATCAACCTCCAGACCCTCGCGACCGAGACTCTTGCTCGCTCTGAGATTGAAACCTCCATCGGCGCCTACGCCCGCAAGTCCTTGCGGACCATTAGTCTCGTCTATCAGGACTACGAGCAGTGGCCGGCCGCCCAGGCCGAGCTCCAAGAGGGCGGACACGTCGACTTTGATTCGCTGTTTCACGTCCTGGCCTTCCTCAGCGGCGTCGGAATTTAGGGCCCTGGTCGCCCTGGTGTCCCCGAAGCTGTGCGCAAAGCTCAGTATGCTGGTGTCACGGTCCTCATGGTTACCGGCGACAATATTGCCACTGCGCAGGCCGTCGCCACCGAATGCGGCATCTTTTCCGGCGACGGCATCGTTATGGAGGGGCCTGTCTTCCGTAGACTGTCGGAGCAGGAGGATAACATTCTCCCGCGTCTGCGCGTCCTTGCTCGTTCTTTCCCGAGGATAAGCGTGTTCTGGTCACCCGTCCTAAGGCCCTGGGAGAGACTGTTGCTGTCACTGGCGATGGAACCAACGACGCACCTCCTTCCAAGGCTGCCGACAATAAGTTCAACGTCCTTAAGGGTGTCCACCGAAACAAATTCTTCATCTCCATCAACCTCCTCATGGTGGGACTCCAAATCCTCATCATCTTTATCGGAAATCGCGTCTTCGACATCACTCCCGGCGGTCTTGACGGCATCCAGTGGGGTATTCCCATTGGCGTCGCCTTCTTTTCCATACCCTGGGGCGTGCTGGTCCGTATCTTCCCTGACGAATGGTTCGCCACCATTTCCGCCATTGTCGGAAAACCTTTCGCCATCGTCTGCCGATGCCTGCACCCGCCCCGTCATCTTTGGTCCCATTGACAAGCTGTTCCGCAGGAAGCGCAAGACCAATAGTGAGACCTCCAGCATGGCCGAGACAGCCACGCCGGTCATCATTGAGCCTTCAAGACAGGAGGGCGAGAAAAGAGTATGATCAAGTCTATCGAGACTTGAGTGGTACACTATCCCAGGATTCCTTGGAGAATTGAGCGCGAAACGATGGGCAGCCTAATAAGTAGTCTTGACGAAACTCAGCTCAAGGCCAACGATGAAGGTATTAGACAGACTTGATTGTATGAAAAGGGTCGCGGCCGTTTTATAAACCCAAATGGACAAGAGATTATAACAGAGGCGAATACGTGGACTCGTGCAACAGTTGGGTACGATGACGAGCATTACGGGCGCTCGCAGTACCGTAGACCAAAGCCTGGGTGATTGTACACTATACTTGGGAATTCGCCCAGGAGAAGACCCTCTCAAGCTACAATCGGAGACACAGACAGTGAACCATTATTCCCCTGTCCTCCACTAACATTCTGCTATATCTGCAAGCCATAGCGGTGTAAGCCAAGGCCTTCTCATCCCTCAACACCAGCTGAAAACATATTCCGCCCGGTAAGGACTGTCGTTGGTCGCCCTGCTTTCTCAAGAGCGTCTCGAGCTAGGTTGGTAAGGAGAAGGTCACTGCCTGGAGAACCACTATCAGTATTCTTGTGATTTCAACGGGATTAGTGGACTAACCTGGAGCCCCAATAATACTTCCCACAACAGGGAGCTGCTCTTCACATTTTGTAACTCGGGAGTCATAGGGTATATGGCCGACTTTTACAGCGTATTAGTATAAGTAGATGGTGGAGCGGAATAGCAGAGGCTAACTTGGAATGACCAGCTGTGGTAAGCCCTGGACAGAAGCAATGTAATTCCATGTAAAGGCACCAACCGGTGCAGGAGCCCTATCAGCCAGTTAAATCTTCGCAATCTCGACAAGGCGATGTTTGTCTACCTGTTTGCTTCGTCACGGTATTTAGGTCCGCTGCTACCGCATGGGATGAGCATGATGGCCGAGGTTCCACCATTTGGGGTGGAATGAAGAATGTTTTGCTCAAACCAGCGCCGGTAGATCTCCACATCCTCCATGGACTTTGACTTCATATCTTCTGTCACCTCAAATCCTCGGTCCCTCGATCGAAGTTAGAATCAAAATTCGTCAAGGCAACTTGCAGCACATACCACTTCCATCGCATATAAGGACCTACGTATACAGGCTTCCCGAACGTCTCCTTGTACTGCTTGCGGAAAGCATCATACTCGTGATACCCATCATAGTAGAACGGGTTGTAAGCAACCTGAAGAGTATTAGCCAATTCCTAGAAGAGATGCATGAGCAACAATCCATTAAGAACCTTGTCTAAGAACTCTTGTATCGACCTCCCGCCTGCTTCCTGAGGAGGAGATACACGCCATCGTTCGGAAATGCTAATCTTAGTAGCCTTGATGCCGATAGCCGATTCCAGATCCCCAATGAAGCGCTCCACCAGGGCTTGTTGTTCCGGATTTTCCATGGGGAAGAAATCTTCTGGATAGAGAATCTCGGTTGGCCGCTGGCACCTGGTTAGCTAATGTTATCATTTTTTGACATCAAATAGGCCACCCACAGACGCATTGGCATTTTCGATTTGGGCACTCGATATAGTCTGTTTGACGAGCATCTGCATTCCCTCTATGTTTCTGGAAAGAATTCCTACAGTGTCCATGAATCTGCATATGGAGTTAGCGACTTATGCGACAGAGTATACTTGGAAAGAGCTGAAGACTTGCTTGCAAACTGGATATACACCCCTCATCCGTTCTTCTTGCCAGGTTGTACGCAGGCCAAACAGACCACCCCAGGCTGCTGGCCATCTAATGCTACCAGTCGCTGTACGAACGGTTAGCCGGGGATCCGGGGATGAGTGTGAAATCACCCACTATCTGTCCCAACCGAATAGTCAAGCCAACCATAAGCAGCAAGACTTGTTGCTCCACCATTTGTACTTTCAGACGGACTCTGGTATCCATCGCCTCGAGGATTAAAAGGAGCACGGAAGTCGATCCATTGGTCCGTTGCCTCCTCGGATGATGCAAAGGCACACATAATCGTCTTGCCTACACAAACGGCACCAAGATCGACCATATTCTTGACATAGGCGGCAGTCTCGTTCTCAGGGTTCCCACTATATAGCTCACACCAGGCTCGGTTGGACTGAGTAGAAAT
Organism: Stachybotrys elegans; assembly: GCA_020746835.1. NCBI lineage: Eukaryota > Fungi > Ascomycota > Sordariomycetes > Hypocreales > Stachybotryaceae > Stachybotrys > Stachybotrys elegans. The sequence goes on along the minus strand of JAGPNK010000046.1, from coordinate 22,857 downwards.
TGTACCTGAGAGCTTGAAATTATCCTTGATGCTGAATCTGAGGCCGGCCAGAGGTTTCGATTGACTTCTCTCGCTATATAACCTACTAGGTACTGCGACTGCAGTCCAAATATCATCAAAACGAACTTCCAGAGGCCGGAAGTCATACGAACTTAGCTCGGCTCCTACTGTTGTTGGGAGCAGAGGCGTGACAAAACTGCCCTGTGTGTCCGGATATAGCCTCCAGGCTTGATATAATCGGAGCCCGGCACCCAGGAAGTAGGGGCCGTTAGGGAGCAGCCGTTTTGGAGTTGGCACGGAAAGGAATTGCGTCGGGTGCCATGAGCTGGATGTTGGCCATGATCTACGGAGACGCTCGACGTCTTGCCGGCTACCTTGCACAATGACGGTATCTGTGAGAAAATATCTCGAAAAGACGTCGTCTTCAGTAGTTTCGACCCAATCTGGCAGCGTTGCGTAGGAGGAATTTTTATCGATCGAGACCACGACAACTGGTCTGTACTCGTCGGGAAGAAGATCATTCAGCTTACACTTTTGGAGTTCGGGCTGCGAGAACGAGGGATAATTAGAGTTCGGTCATCAAAACTAGGAAATAGTAGATACTGACAATGTCGTGGGCGAGAGCGACATAGCTGATCCCCCCCAGCCGCACCACTGGAGGCTGCAGTTTGGGGATTGGTTGTTTCTTTCTGACCGCGGCATAATAACCGGCCCCTGTGAAGCCAAGGCTATACAGCAATCGCTTGAAGACTGCGAACATGGGGAAGAGAAGAGAATTGTCTTGTTATGTGTACCTCTTGTGGGATAGGCTGAGGATCAAGAAACAAGAGGGCGAGGTGTATGTAGGGATAATAGATGGTGTACGGTGTAAACAGAGAGACGTAGCAATCTGACGCAACGTCGGTGTTCGGTCTTTGTTATCTGGCCGGCCAGCCAGCGAGTAGTAGCCGGTCTACCCCGCTTCTTTCATAGCCTGATTTCGCAAAGCCTCACTTGTCGGGGTTGTGAGAACTCCTTCCCGCTTTCAAGTCCAAGCCAATGGCCACTACAGTCAGGTCAAGTGGCTGCAATGCATCAGTGATCAAGGCTGAAGGACCCACTGTAAGCAGCCCATAATATCCCGCGAGGAGGGATGAAATGGGAGCGCTGTCTGTCGTGTCCACAATGTTTATAATCCATCCGCATTGAAGCCAATCTATCAGTATACCGCCCGAAAGGACACAATGGCAAGGAAATCCGAATTCACATTAATGGTGGAGGCGAGATAGTCGGGGTGCTGGACTGGAAATGGAGCTGTGTTGTTCTATGGTAGTTGTTCAAACTACGACTGTGGCTATGGTGGTCACACCTGACCCTAACTCGTTAGCCCGTCTTTTATACGTTGTTTGTCGAAGCACTACAGGCACTTCTGGGATACCCTCGAGAGCTGGACACATAGAGATTGGCTAATGCACTCGTCTGTCCTACCAGAGATAGAGGGGGAAATGAAGAATTGCATTCGGAAGTTGAGCCTTGAATCTACGGCAAGACCAAGAAGAAAATGAAATATTGTATCCACGTCTTAGTCCTGAGGGCCCGGTGGTGCGCAAGCTCTCTTGCTGTACGGTCTGTTCTTCTGTCCTGTAAGCCCCTCGCTGTCTATGTAATCCCTGGCAACGGGCGGGAGGCGCTGTAGCAGGTTCCTGCACTGCACATCTTGGTTCACCGACATGAAGCGGCCGTCGTCTTCAGCCTTGCAAGTTCCGGCGAAAGTGAGGGCCAGCTTCTGCTCTTTCTCTGTAGGACCTATAGGGAAGACATTCATGGCGAGGCGCCATATGCTCTCCTCACGGGGCATAATGTAATTGAACACGTCCGGGAAGCAGCCATGTCCTTCATACTTGTCCCTGTCCATGTTCATGGGGGCTACGGTCGATTTGCCATATCTTCTCGTCTCGGGGAAGCGGAATGTGGCGATAGGAGCGTCGAAGATCCGTAGCTCGTGGTAAGACCCGCCATATGACGCGGTAAGCTCGATGTTATCACTGCCATATGTGTATTCGAGTTTGATGCTGATCGTAGGGTAGGTTGACGTCGGTCTTGTGGGCGGGCGTGAATTTGAGCTTGCAACCCCGTATATGGTTTGTGTAGTCAAGGTAGTCGACTAACTTGTCCCAAAGCCACCACAGCAGCGGGACGGAAATCTTGTTGTCTCGTAGCGTTTTGTGATTCGAGAGGTAGAGCTGTCGGCGTACCCTAGGTACGGCAGCCGGAGCAATTTGGGGTCGGCGAAAAGCGCCTTTTGATGCTCTGTCTCTGGATTGTTCCTGCCATCTTAGGTCCGTATCGCCCAAGGAGCTGCGCCACGTCGTTACCGAGCTGCAGTAACTGGCTCAGTAAGACCCTGAGATTTGGTACCGATGGTGTCCCAGCGGGCTCAGCAAGGCTACGCTGGTCGCCGGCGTGCCCTGAGAGACATTGTCCGCTAGATTGCGGCTGGTGGGAATATGCCATCGCCGTCCGTGAGCGTTACCGTGCTGGCATCGCCGAAGTCCATTATTAGGTCGGCCTTGACAATGCCCAATCAGAGAAAGGCAAAGAATGTCTCTTTTCTTTGGGCAGGGAAATGTGAGAGGGAAAAGGTACATCAGCAGTTATCTGAGCTAGCCGGCATGCTACGGGCCATGTTGACGACGTTCTCTCACGCACATGGTGCTTCAGGAGCGAGACAGAATTCCAACCGACCGAACAATATGCTTCGAAAGGCATCCAACTCGCGTGGATGCCCCACTTCCTGCCTATTCTACCACGGGCCATGTCTTAAGTCCGGTACCGGGCGACTGCTCAGCATCCGATCCGGACCTCAATGGCGATTGATGATGCTAGAGTGGGAGTCAGGGCACTGAGAGTCCAGCCCTGTCGGAGAGCCGCGACTGGGTAGGGATCATCTTTACGATTACCCATCATAAACCGTGCATACATAAAACAGTGCAACATACAGAGTAAAGAGTCAATATGATAGGTACTACTCCGTCCTCCGTACGGAGTACAGAGAGTACCGAGTAACAGGACGCGTCGTCCATACGCGTCAAGCGCCTGACCGTGTTGTATTGGCGAAGTACCCTGGCTCTCCTGCCGGTGTCATCTCCCGAGTACGCCACCGGTCCACGTACGCGCATCAGATGCTTGAAAGCCCATGGCTAATGTGACTCCTGATATAGCAGAAAGGCCAGATGACTGAGAAGGATGTTGCACCCTGTTTTCCCTACGAAGTCGGCACTGAGCTCCCATTCTCCAGCTGCCACACACCTGACCAACAGATCCCACGTCACCTTCGCTTCTATCCTTGAGCGCCTTCCCTTTCTGGTCTTCCTGTCTTCTCGGCCACTGTAGGGCTCTGCATTGGTCTTGAGCAGTCGCCCAGCGCGGGGAAGCCTGAAAGACATGGACTATGTATTCAACGCGTGTTCTATCAATCATCTAACTGTTCAGAGAGTCCCGGTCCTTCCGGTTCTCAGGTCTGCAACCACGCGAACCTTTGTGACGGTAAGTTGTCCTTCCAGTCGGTGTGGACTTGCCGCATATTGTACATTTGGATAAGGCAAGTGAGGAGAGTGAGGAAGTGAGCGCTTCTACTTGAGTGGATTCATGATAGATTCGCTCGGCGTGAGTGGCCGATTTCAGCTGCAGCATCATTCGGTAATTAGAGCTAGCCGGATTGAGGCAAGTTTGACTAGCAAGTGCATCGTGGTGGTGGGGTATGCCTCCAACTGTCCCGACTCCCAGCACTGGTTGATCTAGACATCGGGTGATGGCCAACACAGACCTGCAGCAAACTTGCAGATGGAATGCACCCCAATCACCGCTGTATGTAGGTGGCCTGGAAATGAGCAGAAGTATTTATACAAGGGAGTATGCAGACCCGAGCATGCCGAAATGCATTCCGACTTTTACATTTACAAGAACGGCCGCTGGACCTCACCGCAATGAATAGTGCTGTTGCAATAATCATGGATCTCGAAACCCTCTATAAAATTTGTGTTACCATTCTAGTCATCTGGAATCTTTTCCATCCGCGTGCAAAAGGAAAGAAAGGCTCTAAGATTCAACTGACTGCCTGGTTCCTCGTCTTGAAAATTGCAGAGGAAAAGTACAGATTCGGTTTCGTTCTGAGGTTCGTTCGAGTCACACTCGACTATGATCAGAAGAAAGAGACAGTATCCATTATCTTCAAGCTTTTCGGGTTAGGGACAGCTTGTAGTATGTATTGGTCCCCACCACCCGCCCTGGAAGCCTCGTCTGACTACTATGGTAGAAATACCGGTTTGTGTGCTTGAGGCTAAAAGGGTGGAAGAGTTCTTTAGTCCGACCATACAACGTGGGAGGAACGCCTGCCAATGGCTAATAAGGAACTCGCGCTGTCTGGAGGACTGTATCGCCTTTTTTAGCGCATGGAAACGGAAGCTCGTCAAACCACTCTATCTTATCCAGCATATTTGCGGCGCATGGCAACAGAAGCTCGTCCAACCAATTCGTCTTATCCAGCATAGCCTCAGGCTGCCCTCTCGCCCAGGAAATAATATCCTACCATTACGCATCACCTCGACTGTCCCATTTAGCACTACTGGGTCAACGCCAAAAATTCCGGCATCCCCATGCCGCACTCCTTGCCCACCACCTGCCCTGCCAGTACGCCATACACAACAAGTGGCAGGTCCTCCCGTTCACACGAGCCGATATGGTACTTTCACAATATATGAAGCGGGAATGGCTGCGAAAAGGCTTGGATTGACCGAATTTGTTGGGTTGGCTTCTCCACGACGACCGATGTGGTAAAATGGTAGCGTCGGGATTGGCCTTGCACATCCTGCACACTTCGCGGCTACAAGACGCCTTGTGATGAATACAAGTTCATGGATATTTTATCGGCCAAGCGCGTGGCATTCAGTATAGTTCCAGGCCATATAGGCTTTGAGTACGAATTGAATGCTGGCTATTTTTGAGAGGACGTCAAGGGTTCGCGAAAGGGCATGGAAAGCCTGGCTGGGAGGATTAAAAGACTCCTCCTCTCAGCTAGCCCTTATATGCCTATGAGCAGAGCAATTTGATATAGACTAATGCCAGATACTATTCTACCGTGGTAGTCTAGATGCCATTGCCATGTGTTTCTGGAGGGGAAGCCTCCTTGTGCGGGTCGATGGCGTTCAGGATTAGCAGTGCCCAGCCAACGAGGACGGATTGTTACACTACGGCTCGGTTTACATCACCAACAGATAACCATGTCATACAGGCTCGCGGTGAGCTCACATCATTGTCTCCCTGCTCGCGAGGAGCCATTTGACACTACTCCTGGCCACGGATAAGCCTGTAGGAAAGAGACATTGCGGACTTCCCGGTCCTCCCTTCCCAATCAATCCCTATTCATCCTCATTCACTCAACTTCATAGGCTAGGCTCCGGCGTTGGCAAAGCATACGTATAGCAGTACCCATCTCTGACTTCTGGGGAGGGTCATGAGCATGCTGCAGAGCATTGAGCTGATGGTAGACTTCGCTGCAGAACAGCAGAACGGCACCCACCAAAGTAGAGAGAATAGACTGGACGTATGCCTTCGAACGCTCTTCACGCCTGACGGAGCTGCTACCACCGTCTGAACGAAGCCCATCAAAGTGCCCCACCAAGGTCTCTCCTGCTGTATGCCATTTACCCCGCCATTACCCTTCAGCGGCGCGTTGCCCCTCATTCTCCGCGACACGGGTGAAGAGTCTCTTGTGTTCTGTGTCTACTCCCTCACATCGATCAACTCTGCGCCGACGCCACTCAGTCTGCTAGTGCTATGTAGAGAGAAAGCTGGAGCGCTTCGTGCGCCGCCTCGTCGTCTGGCGGGTGGTGATGGCTTGACGCCCGTCGGTTATACTGGCTTTCGTTTCTCTCGGCTGCTTACCTCGGACTGATATCTCTTCTTCGCCTGCCTGCCACTAAATGGGACGTCGCTTCAGCTGTCCCAGCCGCTATCATTAGTAGATGACTCGGATTTGCAGGCCAAGCTTGCTCGTGCTGAACACATTACTGACAGGCGGTGATGCGCATTCAGCACCTAAAAAACCTTCTCTCTCTGGCACGCAAACGGGGAAGAAAAATAAGCGGGGCCTGCACCAAGAGTCTCCACCAGCTTCGCGCTATCATTGGAAAATCGGCTACCACTGCAGCCATTGGCGCTTGCTGAAACCTGCTCTTGGTAAAGACGTCCTCTCCGGTGAGTATCCGAGGATCATCATATCATCCTTGCGACCTTGGACCACGATGTGCACCAACATTCCTGATTATTTCCCGTAGTAAGTAAAGCCTTTCCAGCATCTGTCCGGCACCATAACAACGCGTCTTCACGCGCTTCGTTGGCCACGTGGCGTGTGCGCCCAATCGAGCAGGATGTCACATAGTTGCGTGTGTAGCTACTGTTGCCCTGCTGCCAGCTGCCCACAGCTTCTGTTTCAATGTGATTCCACAGTGCCCGAGATTTCGCCTCACCTGTTTATTCAGCCCCTCCCTCCAAAAACCCTTTCTCCAAAAACCCTTTCCTCTGTTTTCCTCCTTCATCATCAGACGATCTTCGCCTGCCGGGGACCTCTTCGAAGTCGCTGGTCCGTATCCTACTGGGGCACCCGATCGGGATACAAGAAGGATCCTGCTGCTTTTGTCTGCATACGTGCAGCTTCACCCACCCGCCCGGGGTTCTCCTCGGCTGAGCGCACAGAATCACATCTGAAGGCAACTTGAACCATCCCATCAACCAGAGAAGCAAAGCAACCGGCCATCTGGCCTTCCGGTCGGTATTTAATTGCCTGAAGAAGGGTGAATAGGCTACTGACAGAATACCAGATACCCCAGACCAACCAAGCGCGGCTGTTCATCAATCTAATCCGATCGGTCGAATCGAATTCACGAATAACGTCAGCCAGTCCTGCCTCGCAGTCGTGCTCCGCATCCTCCAAATAAGTCTGTCTGTGTGGGCCTACACTTTTGGTGTAATCACTTGGCCTCGAGGCAATGGCCATCATTTCCGCTCCACAAACGCCAAGTTCCTCTGACGAGGGAAGCTGGCCCTGCTAGCCCAGCTGATCGACTCCACGGCATTTCACGAAACATTGAATGGCCCGGGCTTGTTCTTGTCAGCGATCAAGTCGAGTCTCATGTCAGATCTTGCAAAGCGAGGAAAGAACCCGGATATCCGCAGACCACGCACGTTGACGTCTAGGCAAACGTCTTGACCGTCGGGGGCTGACGTTGTTTCAGAGATTGTTGTCTATCTTGTATTCCGTTCTTCTGCCCTCGATGACTTGCGCCAGTGCGAGATGTTGCTCGGCCTTAAATAGGTCGTCGTCCTCTCATGTCAAAGCATCCAGCTCCTATCGCTTTGGCACCGCTCGAGATTGCCATAGACGTATTGAAGGCTGCATCAACAAGGTGAGAGGTTGCAGCGCTGATCCACTCTGGATGAAGGATTCCAGATCAAACCGTACTGCGAGGTAAGTGTCGGTCTCTGCATTCATCTCATGTTGCTCGCTAATCTTTCCCCCATCTCAAGATCCACGATGGCTTTTTTAATAATGCCTTCTTCTACCAAGACGCATCATTTCAGGGATTTCAGGCCAAGAGCATGAGCCTTGACAGTTATCTTGATGGTGAGGACTGCCTTTGCTCATCCAGCGCAGACACATCGCCCAGCACGGCATACGTTACGCTCGCCATGCGCCGAGCGGGTCGTTGATTGGTCCCAGCCACTGAGCTGAGCTGCCATGCTTGGTTTCGTGTCCTCCGGTGGGCTCAAGTGGCAATCCTCAACGACCACCAGGATTTCGAGCTCTTCATACCCGGATCTGGTGGCATCGCCAACAGTACGGATAGTGAGCTCGCAGCCTAATAGACTGTCGCCAAGTTCTCCCCGAACCTTGTGCTCTCGAGGTAAAGGGTCATGGCCTTTCCGACCTCTCCTTTTACGACATGCCTAGTATCTTTCAGCACCCAGACGATGCGGCCGGTATAGACGCTCGATTACGGCGCGTACGCGTCACTTCTTACTTGGCTGACGTGATTCATGGTTTATTATATTGCGCACCTCTCCCTGACGGGCATACACATTCGTCCCATCCAAACCACTCTGCACAATATTCACCTGGCGCAAGAATACTTTCATCCTGATTGAGCCTACGTTGCGTGCTCAGATTTTTGCTTTGCTGAGCGCGTTGGGTTACAAACTACCAGAAAGCTTTTGTGATGACGGTCTTCTGCCCATGGTTGAGGGCATGGAGAGAAATCGTGGGCTGTCACACTCCACCTCCAGTCTCTCCGACCGCATCGAGGCTCTCAAACAGTCTTATGACGCCGAAGGAGCAAGCACAGGGCTTCTTCCTTTTCCCCAGAGAGATGCACGACAAATCATTCTCGATGCGATACGCCGCCTTCCAGCGAATCTTACGTCAACAAAAATAAACTTCCAGGAGGTCGACGAGAATGAGTTCCTGCCCACGATGGCTGGTTTTTTCGGCTAACTCTGCGGAGCTTTAGATATTTGGCCTTCTGATGGAAAAAACTTAAGCTTTTTGGCTCTCGCGTTTGAAGGGCTGGTGCAAGTGGCTGTTGATGGAGTGGAGGGGGGTGAGGAGTCATCGCAAGCCAGCGGAATACTAAAAGAAAGGATTTGCGAGAGGTGTGCTCAAGAGGAAGCAAGTTACGACTGGCGTATCTTGGCCGCCATCGTCATCGTCGTTTTTGCCGTTGTCTTCGTCAAAATCAGGGGGATGCCATAATTGATAGGCGGTTTGCCAGAGAGCTACCAGGCACTTCGCTCCTTGCACATATATTGACAATATTTTCTTACTTGCCTGTGTTGTGGCTCTGGGAGGCTTCGTGTCAGGCTCGGCGAGTGACGAAGGCTGAACGACCCCTGGATCGACCCCGGAATTTGCCTTCTGGAACAGACGACCTTGTCCGTACTTGTTGGCTGCCACAAATATCCTTACCCATTCTCTTGACGCTATTACGCGTCCGTAGGGCCTCCGCAGATGGCCCATGCCCTCGGGAAATGGCTCTGGGGTCCTAATACAGACGTTCAATATTCTCAGTCGATCCGTTTTGACCAAAAGCCACAGAATTCCCCGTTCTGTACCCCAAGGGATGCCCACTACGTTGGTGCATCTGGCCGGCGAAAGCCTTCTGTGTGATACCTTGCAGGATGGATTAGTCGTTGGCGGTCACATCGCCGATCTGCTTGGTCTACCCAGCCAACAAGTTAGAAGGTACACGGGAGGGAGGGTACATGACACCACCCTGCATTACCAATGAAAATGACCGGGGAGATGGGCGCAGCACTCGCATCTCATATCTAACTCCCCTGTCGAATTTGGCTTTGCGCTACCCAACAAGTTACAGGACCAGCCATTCTGCGAGTGCCGTAACAAGGGGGCTGGTTGATTGATTACATGCACCAGGGCCTGGTCCCTATATATATAGCCATGCTCGGGCGAAACCAAATTTTCTTCTCCGCGATAATCATCTCGTGTTGTGCATACTCTTTACCCTCTTCACATCTCGTCTCCGTCTCTGTTAATATACCTCCGCTTCTACGACACACCTCCTTCCCATCTCTTCTACCTGTCTTATTTTCTTACCGCCATTTATCTACGCCCCAGTCTAATTTTATAATGAAGAATGAATGAGCCTGCGGCCGGTGCCCTCACTTGTACGTGGGAAAACTGCAAGAAGGTAGGATGGGTAGTCAAATCGGAACATTGTGTTATTGCTAACACGATAGACAGAAATATGACAAACTAAAACTCCTCAATAGGCATATCCAGTCACACACGCGCCCTTTTGAGTGCATAACATGCAAGAAGCGTTTCGGCCGAGCTGGATACTTGAAGGATCATAAGCGCGTCCACACCGGCGAGAAGCTTTACGAGTGCTGTGGTAAGGAATTCAGTACGGTATGTCTGCTATTAGCTATATATAGGCACTTTGACTTACACAATCTAGCATTCGAATTATACCACCCACCGGCGTAACTTTCACTTCCTGGGTAACATTTCGACACACGATCTTGTATCCACCGAGCCATCCGAGTTCACTCCTAGCGAGTTGTCAGTGCATGATGCCGCGCCAAGTGCGAACTGCGGCTGCCTGTCTTCCTTCTGCCTTGCGTTGGATGTCATTGCCAAACCTACTATGGATATTGTGGACGCTACCATGGATATCGTGGACGCAATGCGGACAGCTCGAAACGCATCCGAAAGACTGCACGAAGCTACCAAGCTCCATGCTCTCACCCAGGGCTTTCAGTCCCCCGAGTGTTTTAGTACGCTCGTACTTAAAATTTGTTATACCTATGCGAGGATCGTCGACGCAGTCAACAAGGAAGTGGAGAGTGCTGGTCAGCGACTCGTCTGGTTTGCCTTCGAAGACGCTGAGGAGAATACAAACACAGACCCCCAGGCTTGGCGAAAGTCGATTATGAGTATCATCCATTCAGACATCTACGGAATCGCCGGCACCATTGACCGACATGAACTGCGTGTGGGAATTTTGAACGAAGCCAGCATTGCACTGGACATGATGGTGATTTGGTTAGACCCTGATGAAGAGAATGGCACTACACGATCTTGGGGCAAAACCTTGGATGACAGTGTTCAACGGGTTGTAAGGCAACAGGATGCCGTCCTCCAGTAGGCCAGTCCAACTACGTGGTTTTTATTTATTCATTTTTAATTTATTTGCTCTTGAAAGCCTTTTCCTTGCTGGGCGCAGCATGGCGCAATTCTGCTGGAAGAGAGTCGTGACCGCATCATACCGACTGATGGTCTGGACCTAAACTGCCAACGTGCCAAAGGAATGGAGGACGTGCCGTGTGTGCAGGGCAAGGCCTTTGCAACCAACTTGGTTGGTGTGGTTTGGCACCAAGCCTTCATCATGTATCTCTTTATTCCCTTTATTCTCCCTTTACAAGCGAAAGGTAGTGAATTCTGTTCGTGGACATGTAACACCAGGCAAGCGTTGTCCTAATCCGATGTAGGCAGAGAGCAAGCTACTTGCTCAATAGAGGGTCAGGAATTTCGCGTCCCGCCATCAGTACCTAGTGGTACATGTATAGGACGCGTCTTGACGCATCTCTATACCTTGTACTCCGTATTCCTGAAGCGAATTAGGGACGGGGGTCAGGGGTTCGTATTGAGTCTTTGCATATTTGTTCACGATCTGTGCACTGTCCTTCTTGTCTGGACCGTGCTTTATACTTGGATTATGATGATCATTTCTTTCTGCCGTTGCCGAGTGGCGTCATCTGCGCTGCTGACCTACACATCCCTCCCCGGCCACCGTGACGGCACTTGCTTCCTCACTGCGCGGTGGCCTGGTTGCGCATCGGTCGCCACTACAACATGTCATTCTGACACCCAAGTGCTGGAGAAGTCAAGGCACTAGCGCTGTGTTCGGCTCGATCAAATAGCAGGCGACTGGCCAGAGACAGGCTTTCGATCTCCCCATCATAATGCGTGAACCGAACAGGGCAGGATCTCGTCATCGCATTCCTCTTGGGCAGCGACTGGTGGAGCCCTGTATCGAGCCGAAAACCCCCCTCTCCCTTCTCGCAAAAAAGGTCGGAACGGGCAACTTGCCGTTTCGGGGGTTCGCCTGTATGTATTGGTGCAGTGTCAGCGCGGTCGCCTGCATCCAAATCACCTGTGCTCTGAACGGCACGCCAGTAAACTGTCACTCTACCCCTCTGCCCATGCAGCGATGACGAAAAGCAAGATGTTTGGGATCTATGCAAGAAATACAGAAACATCCTCCCTCCTTCCTATTCCTGCGACAGGACATTGAGAGATCACTGTCCGTCTACCTGACCCCTCCAATAAAATGGGTACTGGCCTAGAGCTTGGCATCTATTCTCTGAAGTCGGCCGGCCGACCAAGGACGTCATGTTCTTAAGAGGTAATGCCACTTTTCCCGCCTTCTCGTTCCGATGAGGGCGCAGGTGCTTCGACCAGCTCAAATGCGTAGTCGGGGGCGACGTCAAACTTTCCGCTCCCCGCGTCCCACGTCAACCATTTGCCTGACCTTGCAATCTGACGGCCCAATCCGAGAATCCGTTCCCGGCGTTCTTCCACCATGGATGGCAGCTCGACATAGCGTTCATCCTCCTCGAGCTTATCATTGTCGAACCAATTCGCGGGACAGTACTTCTGTGTGTATAAGAGGCCGCGCATAGCATAGTCCTCGGGCAGCGGCCGTGGAAGCTCGTTCTTTGGCCCGGGAAATTCGGCGGTGTCCATTCTCGGCTGGAATTTGCATGACTTGAGGTAATTCAACATGTCAGCCGTGGGCCCCCAGGGGAAGCCTGCTTCTAGGTAGGTCATTGCTGCTGGAAAGGCTGTCATATGATAGACGAAAGCGAGCGTTACGTGGAGAAAAGGCAACGTATTCGGGTCCCCCGGCGGTGAATGACAATGCTATAGGTGCGGTTGGCGAAGGTCTGGATTTCCTTGAATTTATCTTCGTCAAACTCAGGTAGCCTCCGCCATGTCAACTTCGTCAAACTCAGAGGTAGCCTCCGCCATGTCAACTTCGTCAAACTCAGAGGTAGCCTCCGCCATGTCAACTTCGTCAAACTCAGAGGTAGCCTCCGCCATGTCAACTTCGTCAAACTCAGAGGTAGCCTCCGCCATGTCAACTTCGTCAAACTCAGAGGTAGCCTCCGCCATGTCAACTTCGTCAAACTCAGAGGTAGCCTCCGCCATTTCAACTTCCTCAGAGGAAGATGCCACCCCTGAGTCAGGCGAAGTTGGCACGACTATGAAGGAAGATGCCACCTCTGAGTCAGGCGAAGTTGGCACGACTATGAAGGAAGATGCTGCCTCTGAGCCTGGTGAAGGAGGCGTGCCCATGAAGGAAGATGCTGCCTTCATAGTCACGTCTCCCTTCTCTAAACCAAGACTCATGGCCTTCATGAGAACGTTGGATTCAGACCCGTACCCTAGCTGTAGACATCCGAGGGAGATGGCTATGTAGGACCTGTAAGTGTCAGTTAAGCCTACATGAGGGAAATCATATGGCTACAAACCCAGGTTTAAGACACTTCTTGCCTCTCCTGCCAGTATGAGGATCCAAAAGGGAATAAAAATTTTCCATAGCCGACCTGAGCCGGTCTCTGCTCCCGCCAGAGATGAGAATCGCGTTAACGAGGATATATGCTGCATTGATTGGCTGCGGTTTTGTGGCCTTTGAGCTCAAGAGGGGGTTGAACAGCGTCGTCGTACTCTCTCGCGCGCTGGGGTAGGGGTCGGGGACCGTGAGAGCCTTGCAGTAAAAGTGCAACTGCTGGAGCGCGTTTGGCCGTGAGAGGATGGCCAAATGATGATACAGCCGTCCAACAGTAGGCCTCATGTCCGACGCTTTGGTGTACCATGATCTTGACACTTCCGTCCAGACTTCACGGTCTCGAATGTCGTCATCCTCAATAGCCATACGATATCTCCCGATCTCCCCGAGAAACTCGATCCAAGTCTCTTCAAATGCTGGTACCGTTTCGTAGAGCAGAGCTATGATGGAGTAGGCGAGATAGATAAAGGAGAGCATGTATTCAAGAGACTCTGGGAGTTTATGCCGCAGAAGCTCTAGGAAAGAATGAATACCGTGGCGCCACATCCTAGCCGGCATGGCATACTTTGAAGCTAGCCGTCGCAGGGTAGATCTCGCTGAAGGGTGCTGGCTGGCGAGAAAGAAATCATGGTATTCATGGAGCAAGGTTCGGTGAAGGGCAATGAGTGCTTGCCACTGCTTGGTGGAAAGCGTATGATCTGCATTGTTGGCCGACTGAGCATTATCCACCTCAATACACCGGCTCTCCACCATCACTAGGCCTGCGTAGAGGCCCTTGACCTCTGCGACCAGCTGTTGGTGGGTGATGGGGCGGGCCTCCAGTTCTCGGATCATGGGGCTGGGACTGCCATCCTCGCAGATGCTACTGGATCTATGGAAGCAGCGAGTTAGACATCCCGCATGTTGCAAGCGAAGATGAGAGATGGCTGGTGAAGATAAAGGGCACAAAAATTGAAGAGAAAAGGAGAGATGAGGGGAAAGATCGAGATTGTGTGATGGGGTGGCCGAAGTGGACTATGATATGGGGCAGGGAAGGAAATTGGGTAGCTCACGGCTCAGGTATGGTACTGCAAATCTTGTCCTCGCAATGTTGTACATCATGCTCAACATATTCCGCAGGGTCTATATTGCTGGAGAGGTCCCAGCCGCAGCCGGAGTCGCAGTCGAAGGATTGACTCTCTGCGCTGTCGGCCGCTTCGGACATGGTAATATCTCGGGGACGAACCACGAACTCGATACTTCAGATAGTAATGGGAAGAACAGATAAAGCATCCACGGATCCTAGTGGACACGTTGGTTGACGCTGGATGTTCGACGCAGTTTGAGGTGTAAGAAGGAAAGAAAAGGGAATGAAAAGAGGGCAAAGGTAGAACTGCTAATTATAGGCAGAACCTGCATGGTTCGCATGGTTGCCTTTTGGCAAGGCCACATTACGAATGATGTCAAGTCCTCCCAAAGTAGCACGAGCCCTAAATCAAGGAGCGAGGTAGATCTGTGTTTAAACCCTGGTATGGCCAGGGCTGAAGCAAAGGCAAGAAGCAACAGGACATGCTAATGCATCAACTTCAATTCTTTGATGCGGCTTAGGGTCAAGCCGAACCAAATCGGAGAAGATCATGAGAGTTTGACCTGGGATTGTCTGGTGAGGGGCATTGGGCTGCATCGAAGGTGGCACTTGTGCCTTGACGTGGCAGGCTGGACGGCCTGGACGGACCTAATTAGAAGGCCAGAAAGGTGATGGGTCTCTCATTACCTCAATGTTACTACGCGCCCACACCTGAGATAAGCTGCAGAGGGTGTGGCCATAGAATATGGATGTGGATCAATGCCATGGAGGAGGACCAAAGCTGCGAGGCTCGCATCCTACCAGCTACGTAGCCGCGCCTCGACCACACCCAGTTCATCCCCACCCTCCCCTGGCGACTGCATGGGCCAGGAGGTGAGAGGTGCGGCCGGCCGGAGTACTGTCCAATCAACTTCTGTAGATTCCGGAGCTGCAAGGGAAAAGGGAAACAATTTGAAGCCACAAGAGGAAAGGTCAATGCCAGGGATGGCTCTCGGTTGGCACTTTGCCTTGCAGGGCAAGCGGCTTGTTGTTGCGGCCCCACTATGGTTACGACGATCTCTTCACGGAAATGATCATCCTGCGCCATCAACATCAGAATCGGAGACAGCATCAAAATTAGAGGAGAGGTTCTGTACTGATGAAGAAATGAAGCCTGAAACTCCAGCCTCCAGCGGCAGCTGACTGCTCTGACCATAAGCTAACAAAGGCACCCTATCTGCCTGACCCAATATTGAATAGCGATCAGCTCGGCGGAGCACTTGTAGGCTAGCCCTCACAACAACCGCGCGCGAAGCATGGCAAGTCCGGCAGAATCATTTTACAACAGGGGCGCGGCTACATAGGGGCGACGATATATGCGGTATGACAGCCATCGACATCTTGTTAATCAGATAGCAACCTCTCCACCAGGTGCATGCCGTGAACGTCAACAGCCCAGCAATCATCCGTGGGCCAAGATGATTCGGCGTCCTGAAACCGCCGTGTCTCACCCGTACCACCACCGTGTCTCTGCTTAGAAGGGAAGCATTTTGCGAATCGGCCACCCTGTATCTTGTAGTTCTATCTCTCTTCTTGTATCCTTACTTTTCTTCCCATCTTTAGGCCGCGCCTCAAACTATTCTACACATTTCTGCAGCCTGGTCCCAATCAGCATCTACAGCGTAAACGAGTCGAGTCCATCATCCGCCAGTGCTTTGCCATCCACCCCTCACTGCATTGATTGGGCCTGCCAGAGCGGTTTCAGCAAGCGGCCAAGCATTCCCATCCAAACCACCCATACGCCCACAGGCATGCGCCCACTACCCCTCCCCTCCCTTTCTCCTACCTTGCCCAGATCCCCTCAGCCCTGTTGCCTGCACTTTGATTTGTTGCCCGTCTCGAGCGCGTCCGCCTTTCACGCCCTCCCTATCTATATCTTTCCGACCGATCGCCATGATTTCACAGCAATACGGCTTCGCTCAATCCGATCAGAGCTTCGTCCTGCTTCCGACTTCCTCGCATTCGCGCTCGACCGCTTCCGATGATTACAACAACACCTCGCCGCCTATGGTTCCTGCTTCGCAGACACCACGCTTGACTTGGTGTGCACCTGGCATTGGCTGACACGGTATTGGGTCGCGCACCATAGGAAACTTCCGACAACCTCGATTCCCTTCCTCCAGCCGATCAGTTCACGGCTTCGATTTCAACACGGGTTTCCATACCTACCAGCAGAGGCCTCGCTCCCCTGACCCTCCGACGCCACAAGGCCATGACTTGTTTGGCACGAACCAAGCCCAGCAGTCTCAGCACAGCTTCTACCCCACGACGATGCCAGTGGAGACGCTCTGAAATCTCTTCGTGATTCTTCTGCCAGCAGCAAGACGGAGATTCCATCCACGCGCTTTCGGTGAGAGAAAAGAAAAGCACGTCAAGGATCTAGAGACGAAGCTGGCCAGCCTCGAGGCTGCTCAGCAGCATGCACATAAGGAGAACGAGCGCCTCCAGCGGGATTTGCAGAAGATGGCCACTGAGAACGAGATTCTTCGCGCCACGACCACGACCAACCGCTCTGCGGACCAGCACTCGCTCGAGCCGACCACTGCTGGCCCGATGACATACATACCCAGTGACTTCTGTTCCAACGTGCTCCAGGGCCACAGCAACAAGCATCCCTCTCAAAGAATTGCCACCTCAGATAGTGGTGAACGCCTGCTAGCGGCCGGCGCTGCTTGGGACTATATAATTTCCCACAATCTCTTCAAGCGAGGGCTCGTCCATGTTGGCGATGCTAGCGATCGTCTCAAGAACTGTGCCCGCTGCGACGGTCAAGGACCCGTCTTCTCTGAGAATGCTACCCTCGCTGCCATGCAGCAGAGCATCGCAAGCGGAACCGGCGACCTGCTCTAGAGCTGGCATGAGGGAGTTTCGACGATAGTTGTGGCAACTTGCACCGTGCTGCTGCCCAGGTTGACCTGATACAGGCAATCCGGGGCAGCGAGACCGTGCGGCAGGCCATCATGGCCCTAGTAGAACTCTATCAACGGATCGCCAGGAAACGCTCCATGGGTGCAAATGAATGGAGTTCAACGGGCGTAGGCATTCCGATGAGGTGGTGTGATTGGTTAAATGACCTGTAATTGTTCAGGGAGAGGGGTAATTATATATAAATATTATGGTTTGGGCCTGTCTGCCAAAGATTTGTGTTCATCCCTAACTAGCTAGGAGGCTTTGCGGAATGGACACCGGAAGTTGGGAAAAGAGCATTTCCTGTCGGCTGACGAGCTCGTGCTGGCACGGCTTTGGCGGCTGCCACGATACCGGCTGATTGATGCCCCTCTGCCATGCGATGTAGGTGGTCAGTCTCGGTTCCAATGGCAGAGACGTCATGCGTCACAGAAATCTCCAAGTTCCAGTCCCATCTGTCCGACATGTCCCTCCACCACCACCACTTATCCTCTGCCAACGAAGATGAGGATGGCCAAGACTCGCCATCCTCACAGAGTCCTCGTACGGCAGTTATCGGACACAGACCACGGTGATGGTGTGAAAAGTCAACAGTAAACGAACAAGGATGTGCGGGATAGCCAGACGCGCAATATGGTGAAGATTGGCACTGACGACGTCAACTGGGAAGGCACACAACTGACAGGGCCCCCTTTCCTGTGTAGGATGCACTGGCCCAACCTGGCTGATTGCGTCGCGGCCCACATGCCCTCGGGGAGTCTCTTATCGCTGAGGTCACCGCCGGGACAAGGAACACCTGGTTACAGCGACAGGCGAGTTAGAAGTCCGACGAGTGGATTCTGGGGAAGTAAGGAGGCAGGGGAGTAGGAGGGTTGGGGCTCAGAAACCCTTTGGCTCTGGCCTACCCAGCCAACACGGTAAAAGGCATACAGGGGGGAGGGCCAAGATAGCCCATTCTGGGTGTGCTGTAACAAGGGAGCGGTTGATTTTTTCTTGCAGCAGCCAACGGAGATGATCATCCCCATTAGTGTGCGGCATTCAGGGGTAAAATCCCAATAGAGGATAGTTGTTGATGGGTGGTTTATCTACTCCGTACTTTGTCAGTTGTAAACAAGAGCTGCCTGCCATACATATTCCACCATACCATCAATCTGCATCCGCCGCCGACCAAAAAGCATGCCGAAACGCGGCATTCGCGCCGTGGCGTGACATACATACTGCCTCCCGCGTATCTATTCAAAGAACGAGTTTCGCTGGACCATCCTCTATCCTCGCTAGACGAGTGGTGTAAGCCCGCGGATGTTTTGTCGGTCAAACACACATACAACGGCACTCAAAGACACGCTTTCCGCCCAATTGCGAATCTTAACCTTCGATTGGCTTCACATCATGGACACTCTACCCTTTGATGAGCGCCAGCAGGTCTGGGATGAGACGGAATGCAACTTTTGGTCCAACATCCGCCATGAGTGGGAGACGACCTGGACCGAAGCTGGCAAGCATCAGCAGGCCATCCTCGACCACCGCGTCGAGATGGCCACCATTACTGGCCGACTGAGCCAGCTCAGCAAGGCCGAGGAAATCCTTGCCGAGCAGCTTGCACAAGTCAAGGCGGATCGAGTTCACCTCGCCCAGCAATATAACTACAAGACCAATCAACTTCTTCTCTTCGAAAAGTCCTATCAGAAAGACCAGCAGAAGTATCTCGAGATGCGCAAAAAGGCCAAACAGACCATTCCATTTTATTGCCAGGAGATGCGTTCCAGCTCCGCGGCCAACTTGAGCCGACCGTCTTGCGATCACACGCCCATCTCTTCCACCCGAGGCTCGGAGGGCAACCCGGAGCAATCTGTCAACGGCCCCATCATTATGCCCTCTCGAAAGCCTCTCGTCGACATTGTCCATGTTGATGGCTCTATCGTCGGCCCAGTCCTTGCCATCGAGCCCTGGAACCATCGGGTTCGCTCCATCCTCAAGCGTCCCATCCGCTAGCCTGTCAAGATTCGCCGTGGCCGGGAATTTAACCAAGACCATCTATCCGCCATCTATGAGCGCACTGAATCCAAGGGCGACAAGTGGCTGTCGTGCATGATACAGGCCACCGGCAAGATCCAGCCACGCCGCTGCATCTCATGCCAAAAGAACCAAGGCGTTTTCGACGACTGCATCATCATCGGGGGTGAAATGTTTAACAGGTGCGGTAACTGCGAATGGAATCATCAGGGTTGCCACGGCGCATCTGGCGAGCCGCTCGACCTTGACGAGGCACCCCAAGAAGACACAGCCACTCAACTTAATGGCACCGACACAAACGTGATGCGTGTCAACGGCATAAATGGCCATGCCGACCAACGCAAATTTTCCGATGGAGACCTACAAACTCGACTCCTCGAGTCTAGGGGAGTAGTCAACGTCGAGTCTAGAGAGGCAGTCAACGTCGAGCCTAGGGAGGTCAACGGGAGACACAGGACTAGTGAGGGAGGAAGCACCATTCACGAGCTCGTCAACCCGCTGCCCCGGCCAAAGGCCCCCGACGTCATGGGCATTGCCTACATAGTGACACAGGAAACTGAAGAGCTCCAGGCTCGAAGAGCGCAGGCCCTACAAGACGCAACCGCCAAGGCTTCAGGGCTTCAATGCCCACCCACGCCCGTCTCACGCGTACTGTCGTCCGCCGAGTCCGAAGTCAGAGCGCCTCTCCCTGCTAACACCAGGGAACATATCTCCAAACCTGGCGTTACGCCAGTCAACGTACGAAGCAGGCCACCCTATCTAGATCTTCATACACCGACAGCCGGCTGTACTGGGAACGCTTCCCCACAACTGTATGCCCCTGAACCCAACCTCGGCTGGGCCTATGACCAGAGTTGTGAGATTAACCAGCACAATCTCGTTTTGCGCGACAATGGCGTCGTCTTTACCTATCCTCCCTGCATTGAGGATGTGCCTGTAGCCAAGATTGACCGGAACCACCCATACTGGGAGCGAAGCTGGACAGATCTCGGGACTCTGATCGAGCCTGCTCTGCAGATATGGCGCGAAAAGCACAAAAAGGCTGTGCGCGATGAATCCAGTGGCGAGAAGTGCGGTACTTTCAAGTATCATACTCGTCGCCAGGTAAAGCGCGGCGTCAAGATACTCAAGTTCCTTGAGACGGGCGACATCAGCCCCTATCAGCTTCTTGCCAAGCAGTACCTCCAATCGGCCAGGAGAGGAATCACATCCTATGACACGCTGTTTCGACTTGTCGATACACTCGAAGAGTTGGAGAAGTATCGCCTCGATATCAAGCCAGTCGACTGGCTGCGGTACCGTCTCCATGAACTAATCTCTGAGCAAGGCGCCGACTTCAACTTTCTTAGGACGATACGCAACTTTTACCATGATGCAAAGCTCAAGTATCTCAGAGAAAAATGCGGCTTCAAGACGATTATGGGTCGTTCGTCATCGGGCAAACCACCTAAACACGCACAGAGCGGCACGCCACAACCCAAGCCCCTGAAGCGCAAGACGCTGCACAACCAAGCCAGCACACCTACTGATACCCCCATCTCGAGACGATCCCCATCCGTAGGACACATGTCATTGCCTCCCGACTTGCCCTCTGGCGGTGTGATCACCAAACGTCTCCGACACACCTCGCCGGCTCTGGCCTCTGGCGATGAGCTCTATCCCGCACAACTATCCGAAGCTGATTCGTGTTACGGTTCTCCGCTGACGGCACACGACTGGCGCCTATATCAGGTCAAGACGCGGCTGTACACGAGCTCGAACAAGGTAATACAGCACTGGACGTGGCGCGACGACACAAAACGCTTTGAGCACCAAGTCCTCACCGAAAGCAGCCCCGCCACATGGGGTGTGCTAAGGGAGCCCATCAACTTTGACCTGCGGCTTGATGAGATGGTCCGGATCTCGTACAACCTCCAGGCCCTGCACATCTCCATCCTCGTCAACACGGAACGCCCGGTAATTGCCAAGAAGGATGGCAAGCCCCGCGGCCAAATAATGGCTGCTTTCAAGCGGGAGCGTACCATGAAGCGATTCCTCCGCTTCTGCCGCGACAAAGGGGTCCGCTTAGCAGAGATTGGAGGGTATGTCTCTCCTTCCTTCTTGATACCACCATACTGACTGAGCAGGGACGAGGTTATGCGCATGTGGGACCTGATGCCCTCGGGGCAACTCCCGGACGGATTTTAAAATTACTACATGGTTGGCCTGGAACAATGATACTTTTGTTTTGCACCATTTGGCATTCTTTTGCTTGTATTCTTAGGGTCGGTCTAGTTTCTTACGGACAGCGTTTCATTGCGGCCTAGGCCCAGTATCTAGAGCTACATGATGAACACTATAACTGGGACGGGCCCACGAGCCCAGCTTCTCATGCATTTCTTGACCACCCAATAGGGACATGGATAGTATCAGCAAGTCTCTACTGAACTGGCCCCATGAAAAATTGAGGCCGTTGGGGGATTATGATGCTTGTACCCACAAATCTCACGGCAATGGCTCAGAGGCACCTTGTGGCTGTTCGGATGGGATGAGGCTGGCGGGATATAGGCGTGGGTATGAACCTCGAAGGGCAAGGCTCGGCGGTGGCCAACGACGTCGGCCGTCTATCGAGAGCATCGAGAGGCAAAATAGCAAGAAATAATCGAGCAGGCCGGTTTCCCCAAGAGGCATAATGCGCAGGCGGTATCCGAGTCTCACACTTGCTATCGAGCACCACGTCATCCGTCGTGATGAAGCGGAAGAACCATAGTCATACCCAAAAACTTAGACAAGCGAAGAGGGTAGGAGGGAGGTAGGAATTTGATGCAGGGATGTAGCAAAGTATGCAGTACGCCTAACTAGATTCAACAGCTTTCCGTGGTCGCCTCAGCTAACTAACCTCTCTGCAACAGGCGCATGTCGCGAACGTCAAAAACCACTCAACTGTGCGTGGGACAACATGATCCGTCGACCCAAGGAGCCGATATACAGTGCTGCAGGGCGCAAATGAGGAATCCCAAAAGAACATACTCCGCCATGAATACCGACTCGTTGCATGCAATCTACCCGCATCTTCTTTTCTGTCGATGACGAGATCGAGAGGGGTGCCCGAGAAGGACACTATTCCGGCATGTCAAAGTATGCGCGAGACTTGAGAAGGGAGATGGGTCTACGCCTAGTGGGACAACATCTTCCTATCTTCCATCAGCAAGCCAGGTGGCGCCTTGTTTACATTGTTTACATCGGAGACTGGTAGCGTAGCTATACCCTCTTTACTCTTACACCCGTCTAAATCCCCCGTCCCGGCGGCACAGGCAGGGGCGCTTAGCTAGTCCTCCCTTGCTGCGTGTAAGGTGATGTAGGAAACCGAAACTGTACAGGCTATTCGTCACCATCGGACCATGTGGCGCTGGCGAGCCAGTTGGAACTGTCCCAGAGGTCCACCGTCTCCAACGACTCAACGTCTCGGACACAGCCTAGCCACCATGAAAGCATGATGCCACCGGCTTTATCTCATGACAGACACAACGTTGTGAATAGACAGACAATAGACGCTAAGTGTCTCCCCTGGCCGTCACCACGCCTGTGCCGCGTGTGATAGCGCCTTTCCCAGATCATACAAGCCTCCGTGGCCTAGGAAGTCACCTGCACGGAGCTGCCCAGATGTTGTTGAACTCGGTCGGATACATCTGGTTCCCATGCCGATTGCAAGCACACGTAGGCGGT